>NW_021024589.1:139928-177585 GCF_004153795.1 Camellia sinensis
CTGAAGTCCGGAGGCAAGGCTCGCAGCCGAGACTCTGAAACCTCAGAACGAGCACAATATGCAACATCACCGAGCGCTCAATTGGTGACGTCTGAGTCTTAAGGTCGGTCAAAAATGGGGTGTCTACATGAAGCTGATGGTAATATAATAGTATTAGTAAAATTTTAGTTCGGAAAACGCTTTCTCCCTTTTAGAAGTGAAAAATATATTCCGTCTAAATGGGTTTATTTTCTGTAGATCATGAAAAATGTTTTTCATCGTCTTTTATTTTTCACCAAAAAATGCGAAAAACATTTTTCACTATCTATCTTCTTCTTTTTTCTTTTTTTCTTTTTTTAAATTTTTTTTCCAATCTATGCCGTACAAATTAGGGAATATAATACACCACAAAACAAGTACGTATGGTTATGACAAATTGTGGGTATTTGTTATGATTTGTTTGACTCATTAACGTGTTGGTTATGTGTTAATTATGATTTATTAGGATTGTTATTTTGGTTGTGCATGAAGTCTTGTTTGATTACCATTCATTTTAATATTGGCTTATGATTCATTTTAGTGTTGGTTATGATATATTATGGTTATTATTTTGGTTCTGCTTGAAGAAATATTTAGTTATGCCTTGAGTGCTATTTGGTAATGACTCATGGTGTTTTTTGTAGTTACGATTGAAAATAATTTAGTTGTGATATTTATGGTATGTAGGGTCAATATGGTTCGGTTTGACACTAAATTTGGAACTAACCTAATCATGATTGGTTCTAAGTTTTTCGACCCAAAACTTGACCAATCATGAACTAAAAACAACCTAATCCAACCCAATGTAGCTCGGGGGTTCGGGTTTGAACTATGGTTTCATTATATTAAAAATAAGCAAATCAATCAATAATAAATAATTAAAATATACAAGTCTCTAACATTTAAACTTAATACAAAACAAAGAGCAAAATATTATTTAGTACAATCCAATACAAATTATATCTAATTGAAGTTTAAATATAATCAATACAAATTAAATCTATTAATACAACCAATAAAGATTAAATCAACTATGAAATCTTACTAAAGTTTCTAATATTTCCTTCATTTACCAATAATTCTTGAATATGAAAAATTATTAAATGTAATCAAATCCATTCTAATAAAGTAAACACGGCAATATAAATAAAATTTTAAAATATACATATTCATATATATGTCTAAGTAGTTTCGGTCTTTAATTGATTCGGTTTAGACAAAACTTAACCCAAGAACCATTCTAATTATATTAATTTGATGATTTAAAGACTCAAAACCAAATCAATTTACTCAAAAATTAACCCAATCAAACTCAACTCAAAGAAAACAATTTGGTTCGATGCTTCAATTCATTGGCTAATTTGAACAGCTTAATGCTATCAATACCACAACTCAAAAAACGAAGTGTATGACAGACGGACTCTTAAATTGGGGGCTATCAACATTCTACTAAAAAAATAAAATAAAATAAAATAAAAATCTGAACATGGACTCTGTATAGGGTTCGCTATGCATCTTTAAACATAAGCTTAATTGCATCAATAAATGTAAAATAAAATACCTGGTTAAAACTTCCCTTGTCAAAATTCTATGTAAGGGAATTCCCTGTGACCATGTTTGATATATAGATTAAATTTTTTAGCACTCTGTATTTGGGATTGGCAATACCACGAGGGGTTTTTTTAGATGGCCAAACTACAAAATTCCAGTAATATACTTTTCTTTTCTTTTTTTCTTTTCTTTTTTTGTCCATTTTGGTGTGTGCTAAATGTAAATGTCGTAATTAAACTACTTAGGTCTGTTTGACAAGTGATTGTTTTTGTTAAAACATCATTAAAAAAAGTCCAAATTTTCAACTAATGCCAAAAATTAGAGATTATTTCCTATTTATTCTACAAAATCAAAGATTAATTATCATTTACTCTACTTTTTACACACATTTTTTTTAAAAAAAAAAGTTAAAAAGTCTTTCCCAAACATATTTTAATTTTTTGGAGAAATTACAAAAAAAGTCTCAAGATTTTACCTTATAAAAAAATAAATCTAAAGTTTTTAATTTTGTCAATTTAAACTCGATGCTTCAATTCATTGGCTAATTTGAACAGCTTAATGCTATCAATACCACAACTCAAAAAACGAAGTGTATGACAGACGGACTCTTAAATTGGGGGCTATCAACATTCTACTAAAAAAATAAAATAAAATAAAATAAAAATCTGAACATGGACTCTGTATAGGGTTCGCTATGCATCTTTAAACATAAGCTTAATTGCATCAATAAATGTAAAATAAAATACCTGGTTAAAACTTCCCTTGTCAAAATTCTATGTAAGGGAATTCCCTGTGACCATGTGTGATATATAGATTAAATTTTTTAGCACTCTGTATTTGGGATTGGCAATACCACGAGGGGTTTTTTTAGATGGCCAAGCTACAAAATTCCAGCAATATACTTTTCTTTTCTTTTTTTCTTTTCTTTTTTTCTTTTTTTTTTTTGGTCCATTTTGGGGTGTGCTAAATGTAATTGTCGTAATTAAACTACTTAGGTCTGTTTGACAGGTGATTGTTTTTGTTAAAACATCATTAAAAAAAGTCCAAATTTTCAACTAATGCAAAAAAATTAGAGATTATTTCCTATTTATTCTACAAAATCAAAGATTAATTATCATTTACTCTACATTTTACACACACATTTTTTTTAAAAAAAAAAGTTAAAAAGTCTTTCCCAAACATATTTTAATTTTTTGGAGAAATTACAAAAAAAGTCTCAAGATTTTACCTTATACAAAAATAAATCTAAAGTTTTTAATTTTGTCAATTTAAACAATAATATTTGAAATTAT
This sequence comes from Camellia sinensis, assembly GCF_004153795.1. Taxonomy (NCBI): domain Eukaryota; kingdom Viridiplantae; phylum Streptophyta; class Magnoliopsida; order Ericales; family Theaceae; genus Camellia; species Camellia sinensis. The sequence continues at coordinate 142,790 of NW_021024589.1, forward strand.
TTTTAGTTTAAATCACGTGTTTAATTTTGTTACGTAAAACTGATATTAAAAAAAAAATTACATTTTAGTTATAGCGACTCGAGTTAAGACTCGATTCTTTTATACTCTTTGATTGTGGGTTCTGTATTTATTGGTGTTGTTGTCATCTGTTTTAGTCATATGTTATTTTGGAGTTGTGAATTAGACCTTTAGGTTGTGTTTTGAAACAGGTTGGGCATAACATTTCTGGGGTGGTTTCAGTTGTTTGAGTTCGCTCGAGCAGTGAGTTGGTCGCTCAAGCGGTTAAGTCAAGCAAGTAACCTTTTGGTGTTACTTTCATGCGTGAATCTCGCCACCGTCTACCATGTGTGAATCTCGCCACCATCTACAAGTACAAATTTGTCACTTTCAAAAATTAGCATAAACTCATTCTTGCTCAATAGAGATCCGAAAACAAAATTCTTGCGAATGTTCGGTACATGCAGCACATTATTGATGGTGAGTTCCTTTCCAAATATCATCTTCAGAATTACCTTTCCTTGTCCTTCAACTTTAGAAGTCGAAGAGTTGCCCATGAATAGTTGTTCTCCATTGTCCACCACTGAATAGGAGGAGAACATCTTTTTGTCAGCACAGATGTGACGAGTGGCTCCAGTGTCCACCTACTATTCTTTGAGATTTCTGATAAGGTTGACCTCGGAAAAAACGGCTGACAAGTTTATGTCATCGACACCATTGGAGATTATGTCCACTTCGGTGACATTGGCTTGAGCAGGTTTCTTACTTGACTTTCTTTTACCTTTGCGCTTGCTACGACAATCTTTGGCCCGGTGTCCCTCTTTGTCACAAATGTAGCATTTGCCTGCCAACCCTCTTCTCAGAAGTCCGGTTGTCTTTCTCAATTCTCAATTGCACAATTAATTCTTCTAAAGTTATTTCTTTGCGTTTGTACTTGAGATAGTTCCTAAATTCCTTCCATCCTTGTGATAATTTTTCAATTAGACCAACAACTTGGAATGACTCGCTTCGTGACATGCCTTCTGTGTGGATGTTTTGCAGAATGAGTTGAAAATCTTGAACTTGGTTAATCACAGTCTTTGAATCAACCATCACAAAGTCCGGAAATTTGCCTTCCACGAATTTCTTCAAGCCAGCATCTTCTACTTTGTACTTTTTCTCCAATGAATCTCATAATTCCTTTGTCGTTTGGATGGGGGCTATACACGTTGTATAGTGTATTATCAAGCCCATTCAAGATATAGTTGCGGCAAAGGAAATCCGCATGTTTCCAAGCATCGACTGCAGCAACCACTTGCCGGTCGATTTCATCATCTTTTAGCACAAGAGCCAAATTTAATGTAGTAAAATGCATCATCTTCTGCTGTCATCTTTTAAAGTTAATTCCTTGGAACTTTTCTAGCTTTTCTCCGTGATTTACTGTAACGCTCTCAAAATAATAACATTAAACCCATCAAATAAGACATGCATTTACATATAAATTAACCACATTCCTTTATTCCTTAGAGTTCCATTACATTAGTATTACATGTTAACATCATAACAAAATGCCCTACAGGCTTACAGCTTTCCAAGTTAACACTTGGTTACAACAAAGAGTACTAACTCGTTTACACATAAAGCCCTTGGCTTGAAGTTACATGTAATACATCAAAAGTAAAACAACAAAACATGTCCGCCTCTAGCCTTCCAAGCTATGTCCTTGGAGGTGGCATGCTTCCTGTACCTGAAAATGATATTCCCATATAGGGTGAGCCACAGCCCAGTAGAAATACACTAAACCAACCATGAACAATGACTAAAACATTAGCAATTGATAGATGGCCAATACTGATACAATCACATAAATCATATATTTATGTCAACCAACTTATAAGTCCAAGTTACTTTTCATTTTCCCTTTTTCAACAGATAGACATATGAGTTCTATCCACATTCTCATCAGATATGTATAACAACAATATCCACATTCACAGATAAGCATATAAGTTTTATCCACATTCTACAACAGATATGTATAACCACAATATCCACAGATAAGCATAGAAGTGAAGATAAGCTATCTTCACTTCTCTAGACAAGCATATGAGCTGTGTCTACGGAGTTCATCCCCTATCTTCTCCCAATCCTAACCGGTTTAGAGGTACATCCCATATCTTCCCCTAAACCGCGGAGTACATCCCCCATAGCTACACATAATGTATATAAACACATTGGTTCTATATACAATCACCCAATACATACAGTTAATGTATTCTATCAACCGTCAAGTTCCATGACACATTTCATTGATTAGTTTCAGTTTGCCTAATCAACATGCATTGTCTACAACAATCACGACTATCCTCCACCGATAGCCCAAAGCAGTTATTTCTAAACAGAAAATAATTGCACAAATGGATATACAATCAACATTTCATTTCCTTATTCATCACAATTAATTATTCCAATTAATTAAACAATGTAATTAGGTCAATTCCCATAATTACCATTTCAACCCTTAGGTCCCATTTCATCAATGATTCAACAATCATTCCATTTCTCTATGCCAAACATGCATCTAGGTTTATTATGAATAAAACCCCAGCTTTTGTAAAATTACACAAAAGCCCCAAACTTTCACAAAATTACCAAACCAAGGCCAACATCTCAAAATACCAAAATTTAAAGACAAAATCCATAGAGAGGAGTAGGATATCCCTACCTTGAAGTTTTAGCTAAAAAGGAGATGAAGACTCGAAGATCAACGTGCTCCAAATCCAAACTTTTTCAGATTAAATCGAAGCTCTCAACACCCTCTATCTTTTTAACAAAGGCCCTAGGCTAGATTCACACCTTAGGGAGATCAAACCATAGAGAGAGTGCAAGTTTAGAGAGAGAGAGGCTCGGATTAAGGGTTAGATCAAAGAAAATAAGTGAAAAAGTGATGTTTTAGACGCTGCTGTCCGCTGATATAAAACACTCTCGCTCGAGCGAAGACATGGTCGCTCGAGCGACCAGACACATAAACTCTCGCTCGAGCCAAGGAAGTTCTCGATCGAGCGAAGAAAAATCCAGACCGCTCGAGCGAAGGAAGCTCGCTCGAGCCAAGAAAGACAGCTCTCAGGTCCAGAACCAGGTGCAACCGCTCGCTCGAGCGAGCCACTCTGGCTCGACCCACCAAACACGAACCCACTCTCGCTCGAGCGACCAACTCCTCGCTCGAGCGAAGGTCCAAAATTCTGGGCAGCAACACTAGGCTCCCGAACACAACCAACCTGTAACAAACCTGCCTAACACATCCCATAACTCAAATATGAAGAAAAGGAATGTAAACACGATAATAACCAAGTACCAACATCCGCGGACACATGTCCGGATTACTGTACAACAAGGGTAAACCCGAGATCGCTATATTTACCAAGACTATCACAACAATAGGAGAGATCGGGGCAGTCACAATACCGGTTAGATTAGAGGTTTGAGCAATTTTAGTAGCCATGAATTATAAATTATAAAACAAAATTAGAATTAGAATTTTGTACTACACAGAAAATTAAACACATAATTTAATTCTATAAAAAATAAAAGAAGCAAAATTGTAACTTTTATTTCAAATTAATTTGAAAATAACTTTTTATTTAAGCAAATTAATTCCACACAGAAAATTATTTCTGTAAACTTCGAAAATTAAATTACTTAAAACAGAATTTTAATTAATGAAAAATCATAATATTATTTTTGAAAAACAGAGTTAATTTCTGACCAATTTCACACAGAACAAAATAACCACAAATTAGTATTCTGGAAAAAACCAATGATAAACAGTATATTACTATTATTTGTCAAAGAAAATAAACAGTATATTACTACTATTTGTCAAACAGTAGTCACTCTACAAAGAATTGGAGTTAAAGCTGAATCAGTTTTGTATGAAGGTAGGACTCACACAGATTTAGTTCTCCAGGTTTAGAGGTGTGTTCTTTGTGGCTTCATTTTGGAAAGGGGAAGAGGATGCTATTTTTTTTTTAGCCAGAGTGTGTGGGTTGTTTTCTTGTTGGTCTTGCTATCATAGTATGGTAGGGGTATGTGTTTTTGTTGGTTCCTCACCAACCTCTTGGCTTGAACTAGCAGATGATTGTGCATTCTTCTTGGTGCCAACCTAGTTGGGATTAGGGAGGTATGTGATGATGCTTTTTGCTCGTCTTCTCTCTTTATTGATGTTTTCCAAGATGTAATAGTTGTTTTGGTGTCATCAATAAAGTTTTTTTGCTGATAAAAAAAAAAAACGGGAATATTACTTTGTAGAATATAAATTCTATAAAACCAAATCCAATGTCAATAATTTAAAATTTTGAAAATCAGAATTTTGATTATCGAGCAAACCCATAATTTTATTTTCGAAAAAAATCATAATTTGAATTCTGGAAAAACCCACATAGAAAATAAATTCTATAAAGAACAGAGAAAATGTAACAAACAAAAAATTATGTATAAACGGAATAATTCAAATCTATTTTAAGATTGTTGGAACAATCTTCTGTTTAGAGAAATAAATACTGAAATAAAATAAATAAATTACTTACAGGACGTTCTAGTTTCGGAAATTGAGAACAGTAAAATCACCAAAAAATTTGATCAAGTCGAGTGTGTGACACTCTGTCCTTAAGATAGATTCGCCGCCGCAAAAGTACTTACGGGTTATCGGCGTCTATCTCCCATAATACAATGATCAAAAACGCAGATTATAGCAACGCTACAAATAATCTACCAGGCGAATCAAACCTATGTTCTGCAACTCTCTGAAATCTCTATGAACTAGTATGAAGAATGTAAAAAGAATGCTTGAATTTAAGGAATTTTGGAATAAAAAAAAATTAGAATGGGACTACCTTTATATAGATTTTGTTGGCACCTATTTAGTTTGAAGAGAAAAGACATGAAGAAGGGACATGACCTACCATGAAAAGGTGACACTGTTCCATTCAAATGAAGGGTTGATACTTCCTTTAAATCAAAGAGACACTATGAAAGGTTGCATCATTTCATTCAAATGAAATTTATTTCAATTCACCACTGCTTTTATAAATTTTCCAACACCTTGTTCGTGGCTCTAGGACTCAATTTGACTCTAAGATGACGACGAGAGGCCATGGATTTTACGTCTCTCAAAATGACATCCACTGCCCAAGGGGAAAATTCTCCGAAACACAAAAAAATCATAGTCCTGTTGTCAGTCTCAATTTCAACCTGCTGAAACTTGTGAACACATATACAAGAAGGTAAGCAAGTTGGATGGCTAGAGCTTTCCCTTGGAGAGTGGATGACATTGAAAATTATCGTATAAGCCCATCCAAAACTCGGCCTTTGTCATTGCGAAGCACAACCGCCATAGGGAAGAGTTCTTCACTGTCCCTTGGGAATAATTAACTAGTTTGACTCTTCCTTGATTAATATACTAAGGAAGATGATATATAACAATATTTTATAAATCTATTATTTAGACCTAATGTATAAGTGATATGATTGATTGATAATTAGAGAACATATGAGAGAGTATTACCTTTATTATCGTAATTAATTATCACATCACTAGATTTAAAAATAATTTCTAATTTTTAGTTTTGAATAACAATGCCCATATATTAAAACTTAACAAGCAAACATTTTTTCCCCCTTTTATATTGAACACATTATATCCCACAATTAATTTAATAAATGCTTATTTATATGATTTAATTTGTTTAAATTATAATTTTTTTTTATAAATTAGGAATTAACTATTTTTAATTTGTAAAATTATTTTTAATCGAATTACATGAATAGAAATTAAAAAATTTAAAATAAATTACACGTACCTTCCTTAAAATTTGAAAAAAAAAAAAATAATTTTAACATAATTACATTAATAACCTTTTCAATAAGATTAAATCAATTAAAATTAAAGCAAATAGCAGACAAATATTGAACGAAATATTGGTCTCCTTATGCCCATTTTCTCGTTACAATCCATCAAAATTTTATTTTCTCCCATTACATTTTTTAATATACTAAAATTTTATCTCCTTTTCAACCATACATTCTCTCCTCACACTCATTTTCATCTCTCTCTCTCTTTCTCTCCCCTCCACTTTTCTCTTATTTGTTTGCCTTTATCGTCGTCGGCCGCCATCGTTACCACCTCCGACAGTCAAACCCTAGCTTTTCTTCCACCTCTGGCCACTATCTTGCAACTTATAACCGACGTGATCACCACTCCGGCAGTCACCTCATTGCCATGACTACCACATTGACAGCCTTTCAACTACTGCGACCACAGCCCTCTCTTCGCTACAATCTCCTTCCTCGTCGCTCTTGCTGCCGCGATCTCCTATTTTCTAGTTATTCTTCTTCTTTTTCCCTCTCCGTTGTCGTGATCTCGCTCTTGGTGTTGCCATCAGAGCCCCTGATGACAGTCGATCTACAGCCATCGCAGCCTTACGATCATTGACCCATCGAAATCGCAACCCCTACCTCTGCGAGCCACCACTACCGCAACCTTATCCATAGTAATCGCAACCCATCTATTCTAATATCGACGTCACCACTTTTGTAACCCACTACCATCGCGGCCCACTTACTCTCTGTGATTTCCATATTCAGATCTAGGGCTTTGAAAAGGAGGATGTAGAAGAATAAGGAGGATGATGGGTAGCTAGGACAACGCCAAGAAGAGGAGACGAGTCTATAGGTGAAGGCAAAGACCTAATGGGAAGGGAAGGACTGGTGGCAGCCGGCGGCGGTGGATGGTGCTCAGATGGAAATGGATAGGGTGGGTGGAAGAAGAAAACTAGTATTTCATTTTTTTTTTAGATTTGAAAGCATTTTGATAATTTTAATTAGGAATAAAAATGTAATTAAAAAAAGTAAAAAATTAAAGGTGTACTGAATTGATTTTGTTGTGTAAATAGAACTTTCATTTATGTACACTTAGGTCATCTCCAACGGTTCATCAAATTTTGTATCAGATTTAAAATTTAGTGAAAAAGTTACTTTTTGAAGCTCCAATTGTTTTAGCAAATTGGTATCACATTGAAAAAACATTAAAGGTTTCATCAAACTGAGGACGGCTTGCTCCTTTCACCAATTTACTGTGCATAGCCGTTAAAGCAGAAATTTGTAAAAATTTTACACTAAGTGATCGACCACCAGGTTGACCAACCGGTCGCCCAGTTCATGCAAAAACTGTGTTCGATTCTGGTTCAAACGGTTCAAATTACTGGTTCAAACGGTTCAAAAAAAAATTATAAAAAAAAATTGGCCTTACCGGTCGACAGGCTGGTTAACTAACCGGTCGACCACTTCCCTTTTGATGCACGGTTGGAGTAAACCATATCAGATTGGGAAAATTGGCTTTTTTTTACTAAAATTTGGTGAAAATTTTGGTTCACTATTGGAGATGCTCGTACATTGTATTTAATGATTAAAATATATGGCTCTGTTTAATAGACTTTTCTAAATATGATTTAAGAGTATGAGTTGTATTTTGAATTTGTTAATTTTTGAATTATGATTTGAGTGTAGAAAATTTGTCTGGTGAAAGAGTTTTGAAAATAGTTTTGAATTGAGTGAAAAAATTTTGATGTGGCATATGATATTTGATGCAAAAACTTACAATTCATAACCAAATACACAACTCAAAATTCTATTAAAGCTCATAATTTTTTTAAAAAAAATCAGAAAATATTTTTTCCGAATATATAAAAATCAACATGGGTCAATTGCAAAAAAAAAATAAAATAAAATAAATTACTGTTCTGGTCAATCGGCCGGAAGACCGGTGGGATGTCCGGTAGGACGTTCGGTGGGACAACCGGTTAGTCTAAATTTTCCTGCCTTCGACCATGTTTTCAAAAGTGCGTGTGGAATTAAGTTTTGAAAACGGTAAACAAACGTCAAACTTAAATTAAAGGGTAGAAATCTATTTACAAAACACAACCAAATACAACGTATATTTTTTTTTCATCAATTTTACTTAACAAATATGGATAAATGATTTAAATTGAAAACAAATCAAATATATATATATATATATATAAAAAAAATAATTCAATATTTATTTTGTTATAAGGATTAAACCTTTGAGGTTTTTTTTTTTTTTTTGGTGGTAATTTTCCCAATAATTTTTCAACATGAAAAATTAAAATTGAACCCATATTGATCTCTACGCTCATGAAGCATTATCTTAGAGGGTTTCATTTTTCCTATTGTTCCTTGCCTTTTCAATTTAAAGATCTGTTTGATTAGGAAAAGATAAAACAAAATTAGTCAAAAAAACAAATAGGTTTATTGATGCAAAGCATAAGTACGTGGAGTGAAAAATATGATGGAAATATATATATATATATACTAGGGAAAATCCGTACCTAAAGGCACTCTCAATTTTTTTTTGGATATCTCACATTCTACAAAACTCTCAATTAAAATAAATCAATTTAGAATAACAACAATTTCACTGCACCATAAACCTTAATTAAAATAAATCAATTTAGAATGATAGCAATTTCACTATACTATAGAACTCAATTATATCAAATCAATTTAAAATGGCAAACTTCACACATAAGAGGAATGGTGAAATTAAAAACAAAAACAAAAAAAACTAATCATTCAGTTAACAAAAAAACTAATCATCCAATGAAAGACCAACCACTAAAACACATAGAAGAAGAAAAAGAAAAAGAAAAAAAACACACAAAAACTATGTTTCCAATGTGGATCAGTCACCTGCAACAAAATCACTCCAATGCTTGAATTCAACATTAAAAAATCAGCTAAAATAAATCATAAAAGGAAAAATCATTCAAAATATTTATGAGAAACTAGAAAACCAATAACTTGAATTAAGTGAAATTGAACATAAAAAATTTCTAACATAACTCTTCTTGATAAAAATATCATTGTCTTCCCCAATTTACCTGCAATTATCAAACTAAATACCAGCAATTATCACATTCACACTTGAACATTTTTTTTATGATCAAAGTACATGTGATTCCTCATAGAAGGCTAAAAAAAACCATTCAACTACCAAACAAATTATCAAACTTTTTAACACTCGCATTACAACTGCGGAAATAGCCTCTCTCTCTCTCTCTCTCTCACTCAGGAAAATGGTAAACAGTGTATGTAATTGTGAATTCATCTTGGATTGGCTCTATTTCCCACTGCTTCCTCTAATTTTTTGAAGAATGCCCCATGAAATTCTAAACAAAGCCCAAGAATTCCATGACTAAACCTTTGGATCATACAAAAAGTAAAAATTCCCATAAACTACAGACTACCTCAAGATGCACTATTGTCCAAAATGAATTAAAATCAACCAAATTATTTATTATTATTTTTTTTCTTTTCAAAGAGTAGGGAGTGAATTCACAGAAAAGGAAAAAAAAAATCCTATATGAAGACATGAAACTCAATTTTGCCAGGACTTCAACTAAACCCTCAATTTTGCCAACAGCCCTACTCAAAAACTTCATAGTAAAACAATCCAATGCCAACCCCAAAATAGAACATTTCACAGCACCAACATTTCAAACATTCCTAAAAAATAAAAAAATAAATAAAAATTAGAAAAAAAAATCATAAAATTGAACAAAGAAAATCATACCTGAAAGAAGTCAGTGAACCCTATACCAAACTTGGCGATTGAACATTAACATGCAAACATTACCCTATACTTTCAAATTTCCCTTGTTACAATTCAAACCCCAATTCAAACACATGTATAATGGCATTGTTGCAGGACTCAGTCATGATGCATATACCCACAAACTCGATAATCTCCCAACCCAAATCTTACAAACCCACACTGCTCTAAACACATAAAAGTGACAAACCAACAAATGAGAAAACATGACATACACAATATTCAATGATCAATAAAAACCCACACATAAAATTACAAATCGTAAAAACCCACACTGCTCTCTCTTTCTCTCTCTCTCTTTTTTTTTTTTTTAAATATCTACAAATAGTATATAAACCCATGTCAGAAGGAGAATTACTTGCAAAAGTTTAGGTTGTTGTGGGAAGAAGACTGGGAAGATGAGGCTGTTGTAGAAAGAACACTACTTTACAAACCCAATAACCTCCCAACCCAAATCTTACAAACCCACACTGCTCTAAACACATAAAAGTGACAAACCAACAAATGAGAGAACATGACATACACAATATTCAATAATCGATAAAAACATTCAAAATTGCAAACCTTACAAACCCACAAAATTAATGTAATAGAGGCAGAAAGGGAAGGGGAAAAGGAAACTTTAAAATATAAATTTCACGGAGGGGATGCTCTCAAAGCCCAAACATGAAATGGGATTAGTCCCAGAAGTAGAGGAGAAGAGAGTCCCAAAAGAACAATAACACACCAAACCATAACATTAAAAGCTGAAACAATAAAATCTGAGAGAAATAACTTACTAGAGTGAGCTTTGATAGGGAAAATGAAACAACAAAAGCTGAGAAAGAATGGAAACTAAAGGACCTATAAAACGGTATGGGTTAAAAAATTCAGCAAATGTATTAGATTGATTCAAAAATTCGCCCTAAAAATAGTAGGGCTATGTCACGACCCAAACCCGCCCCTATGGGTTTAGCACCGTAACCGGCCAGTAATCCAAGATTACCGAAGGCCTGCGTAACAGTAAGACAGCAATACAGAGTACAGGGGCTGGCGGAAGCCAATACAGTAAATAAACAATGTCCAATGAGCTGTGACAGTCTGTATGCAAAAAGACTTTTCATTCAAATATATATACAGTCAGACAAAACAGTATGTACATATATACAATCATTCAGTTCAGGGACCTAATCCCTATTAAACAGTACAGTAACAGTCTATACAGTTATGCAAAACAGATACAGAGACAGACGGGGAAATTAAAAACACCCCTAAGCCGTAGCTTGACAGGCTCGGAACCTCGCAATGAGGCACATAGGTTGGCTCGACAAAACTGGAGTTTACCCCGACGCTACTAGCTGCGGTCTGGTGCCTGTACACCTACATATATATATGAGCAGTGAGCTAAAGCCCAGTGAATAACACAATGTGTAAAGGGGTTAAGAATGAATGTCCTTACAGTAATGAAAACAGTTCATTAATTCAGTATATCAGTCATTCAGTCATATGTGGTACATCCATTAGCATAACAGTACAGTAAACAGTAGGTCTTAAAAGACCGAACAGTAAATGATGGCCATCAGTCAGTAACAGTAGTGGTTCCAACAAGGGAACTGACATAGATCTCTGTAACAGTAACAGTAGTTGCTAAGGATGCCACAATACAATTCAGAATATAGGACATACATGCATTCAATTAACAGTATCAGTTCAAAAAGCAGTAAAGTTCAATTGTTCAGAAGATAATTATTTTGAACATATCTTTACACAGTTGTTACTCATAGAGTTCTGGGCTACAGTAAAGCTAGAGCGCGTCTCCAGTCGCCAACCCTACACAGTTACAGATTGAACACACACTAAGCTACACAATTGGGAAAATAATAACTTAATCCCTAATTTGCCTTGGTGTGGTTCTACATCTATAACCTCATTAAGATGTTTTAAACTAGGCCTAAGAATGCCTAGGATGGGATGAGGATGCAAAGATGCACTTTAAAAACACTTTCAGACTTTTCAGAAAACAGGGGTCACGCTCGAGCGTAGGTTACTCCGCTCGAGCGGACATGCAGACAAAGGTTTCCGCTCGAGTGTATACTTACCCGCTCGAGCGTTATGCAAAACAGTCAAAAGTGTTGGATAGGTGAAAATCACGCTCGATTGGGCGCTCGACACCCGCTCGAGCATGAGACACAATGTCCTGCTCGAGCGTCAATTCTTCCGCTCGAGCGGACTTCAAAACAGAACAAAATGCTGGGAGCACAATTTCCACGCTCGAGCGCCAGTCACCCCGCTCGAGCGTGAGTCCAAATTCTGGAAATTCCAGATTTGAACCTCAAGCTCAAAACCAAGTTTTTAAACCATAAATTTGATCATCTTGGGCCAATTTTTCAGAAAACACATCAAAACTCCTACTTTAACATGATTCAAAGCTCAATTTATAAAATCAAAGCCCAAGGGTGTTTCAAATAACTCAATTCAAACCAATTTTCAAGAATATGAAGAACATGCAAACATGCATGAATTTAAATCATTTCAAAGCTTTAAATACAAGCTCAAATGAGCTAACTCTTACAAAAACAAGATGAAAACATGGACTTAACATAACCATGAGCATGCATGTGACAATTCTCCACGGAAACAACTTAAAATTCAACAATTCAAACATGCATGCATGGAATGAGCTCCAATTCAACATTAAGGAACCAATTCTTGACTTAATCCACTAAATTGACATGAATCATGTAAGAGCAAGTTCAATTCACAAACAAGGGGGTAATAACACTACCTTAGGTCTTGTAGTCCAAGATGTACAAGCTCAATTTTGCAAAGAACTCTTCAATTACTTCAATTATCAAGCAAAACTCAAGCAAAAGTGAGATGAAATCAACTCTTCTAGTCTCTCTCTCTCTCTATGGTCGGCAATAACAAGGAGAATGGCTGATGTTGGTCAAGTGTTGTACAAGGCTCCATATGTGTTAGGTAGTGGCCACTAATAGGGCAAGGTTGTAATTAAGTCTAAGTTGTGCAATTTAACTCATTTTAATCTAATTTAATCATACCTAATCAGTTTTCAAGTAATTACACCATAAAATCACATAAATCACGATGATCATAAAACACTAATCGGTTTCCGGTTCGGCCGCTGTAGACACCCCATTTTTGACCGCCCTTAAGACTTGGGCGTTACTGATGGTTTACTTGGTGGAGAAAGGTGTGCAGGGCAAAGGTTCAGTTTCTTCGGCAAGGAGAGAGACGAGTCTCAAATTCACACCTCGTTTTGGACCAAAGCTATTTTGGATGGTTTTTAGACCTTAAAACCCTCTCTTTCAAAACTTTTTTGAAATAAAGTTTCTGCGATGTTCCGAGGCTCGCATTTTGTCAAACGTTGCGCTTTTCGGTAAACCGAGCAGGGACAAAGTGGAAATGAATGAAAGAGAGATGAAATCTTTGAAAAATCTTTCAAAACACCTTACTTAGGGGTTTGAAGTTGAAGAAAGGAGGGGAAGAGAGAAGAAACCAAGTTGGAGGAGAAGACAAGCATGAATCCGGATAGAAGGGAGTCGAGCAGTCCTCGCTGAATCGGGCTTATTTGTCTGTACACTTGGAGTTTAGCTATGGGGCCACCACCGTCGGAAATCTTACTTCCGGGGCTTCATTTTTCACTCAAGAATCTCTTCAAGCCAAGTCCGGGTGGGGGAGATATGAGCAGCTGAAGTTGGGCATCATCCCGGTTGGATCGAATCTGCGCGGCTTCACCAAAATGGGTATAACTTTTTCCACAGGATGAATTTTAATGCAAGGTTTGTGCCATTGGAAAGCTAACTTCCGGGGCTTCAATCTGGACATCCACCGGAACTTTTTGACCTCATCGGCCACCCATCGGTACTCTATTTATCCGATCGGCCAGTATAAATTGCAGGTCGGCAATATATTGTGCCGACCGGCCATTTATTTTGCCGATGACCTCCTTTCATGGCCGATATGACCCTTTTGCACCCCTCAAGCATGGTGCAGGCCAGCTGTGCCAGCTATTCTCCATTCAAACCCTCTGTCCGAGATTTTGCCTTTTGGGGGGAAATTTGAACTTGTTTTGTTCCCCCCATTTTCTTGCCTCTCTCCCTCTATATAACCAGCCCTCCACCACCATTTTGAAGGGTTGAAGAAACCAGCTGAGGCACCATTATAGATACAACCCTATATCTATACATTCAACCCCCCTCTTCCAAGCTCTAAAGTCCATTATCCTTGGCCATTTACACACCAACCCATAGCACAAGGCCTCCATCCTCCATTCCAACCATTTGAGGCTAATTTTCAGAGGTTAGGAGCTCCTTTTCTTGGATCAAAGGCTGCTGCATTGCTGCTCTTCAAGGGTAAGTCTCCATTCCCTCTTTTCTAGCCTTGTCTTACTTCATATCTAAGCCATAGTTGCTTGCATTTTTGGGCTCCGACCCTAACTGGAACTAGGCTTATTTTGAGCCCCTTTTCACTTTTTTTTAAGGGCCTCTCGCTATTTGAGGCCTCCTTGTTGCACTTGCTTCATTATCCCTCTTGTATGCCATTATCTTGTGTAATATTTTTGGCCTATGTATAATCTTTTTTGAGCTCTTTCATGAACTGAGAAGTGGCTTATTTTGAGCTTTTCTTAAACATTGTTGAAGGGCTTATTGCTTTTTGAGGCTTTCATTCATCACTTGCCTTTATATCTCCTTTTGGGCTCCATTTTTGCATGATTTGTTAGCCTATTGTGCTTCTGTTTTTGGGCTCTTTTCAGAACTAAAAATGGTCTTATTTTGACCCCCTCTTCATGTTTCATTGAGGGTATTTCACTGTTTGAGGCATCCTTTTTATACTTTGTGTTATATCTCTCTTTTTGGCCATATTTTGCATAGTATTTTTGGGTTGTATATATGCTGTTTTGGGTCTGGCCACCAACTGAGAAATGCCATGTTTAGGGCCCCTCTTCAACTTTGTTGAAGGGCCCTCTTGTGTTTGAGGCCAGAAACCTTCACTTGCTTCTTTGTCCATCTTTTGGCCCATTTCTTGCATGAGAGCTTAGCCATACCTGTGTTTGTTTTTGGGCTCTTTTTAGAACTGTAAAAGGTCATATTTTGAGTCCCTCTTCAACATTGTTGAAGGACCCTCAACTGTTTAGGGCCAGCAGCTGTGACTTGCTTCATAATCTCACATTTAGGGTCATTTTTGCATGCTAGTTTTGCCCTATTTGTGTTTGCTGTTTGGCCCTGATTAAAACTGAAAATATGCTTGTTTTGTGGCTTCCTTGAATCTGTCTTCATGCTTCATGATCAAATAGTGTATGCTTTGTATAGCTATAGGTCATTGCGCATGCCTAGTTTTGAGTTTCGGGATTCGTCTCATGCATCGGGTGCCATATTGCCATGTTTCGGGGCTGTTTAGCATCATGTTTTAGTGCTGAAATTTTCATGTTTGCATACCATGTTCCATGTCTTGCCATGCTTTGGTAGAGTGGCATTCGTACCTTAGGTTCGGTCCTCGGTTTGCGTGCATATGTGCACGCATTTCGAGTGTCTCATTTTCATCTCATGGCCACTGATGTGAGTGCGGCTGAGGTCCACTCACATTGGTATAAGTCCATCTTGCATTTTGTATGCCATGTTTCAATGCGTTGTGCATGTTATGTTGTTAGCATTGTGTGTGCCATATAGTTGCATTGCATGCTTGCATGCTTAGGTCGCATGTGCATTGTTGTGCATTGCCTCGCCTCTTGATCAACCATGATTGAGGTTGGGTCCCTTGTATGTTTTGTGTGTATTGCATTTGACATTGAAATGCATACTTGATTCTTTGGCCATCATGCATTGAAATGCGTGATTGGTGGCCCGAGGGTCGAGGGCCATGCCTTACAGCTTACGAAGTTTTCAAAACTTGATATCATGGTTAGTAGAGGCCGATCTTTGATCGAGCAAGCGGGGGTGCTCACGAAGTGACCTTCCCCAATCGTACCCAAGTTCCCGAGCCGAGGCAACTTTGGTGATGATGGACACGTGGCCTTAGGCAACGAGTCAGGGTTTCCTAAATTCTCCCAAAATAAAATATTTAGGTGGCGACTCTGTATCTGGCAAAGCAGTCCATGTTTGGCACTTCTTTCATAAATCTGTTTTCTCAAAACGATTTGCCGGATTTGGACTCTTTGGTTCAGATTTAGAACCGTGACAATTTGAGAGTTCTGAGCTGTAGTGACCCCAAAAGAACAGAACGGGACTCACCCTCCCGGGGCGTTCGGGGACGTCTACAATAAGATATGTAGAGAAGGTGAAGAACCAAGCCTGAGGGGCTTGTTTAAGCCCATAGAGAGCCTTATGAAGCTTGCAAACAAGAGTAGGGTTGATGGGATCAACAAAACCAGAAGGGTGGTCCATATACACCTTTTCGTCAAGACGACCATGAAGAAAGGCATTGCTAATATCCAATTGCTTAAGCGGCCAATGATGATGGAGAGCCAAGCACAATAAAATTCGAATAGTGGGTTGCCTAGCCACAGGGCTAAAAGTACCATGAAAATCAATGCCATGTTGTTGAAAAAAGCCATTTGCCACAAGGGCCCCATTTGGTAGAGCTGTGGGAAAGTGATTATAACTTATAGGCCCTGTTTGGTAGGGCTTATTCCCAGCTTATTTCAGCTTTTAGCTTAATTTAAGCTATTTTGATTGTTTGGTTCTACTTAATAATACAGCTTATAGCTTTTTGTAAGTCAAAAATCAAATTATTCTTTGAGTGGAGGAGGAGAAGCTTAATTTATAAGTCAAAAATCAGCTTATGTTCGCAGTTATAAGCTATACGCTGTTAGGCTGTAAGTTATAATCACTTTCCCATAGCTCTACCAAACGGGGCCATAGCCTAACAGCTTATAGCTTATAACTGTGAACATATGCTGATTTTTGACTTATAAATTAAGCTTCTCCTTCCCCACTCAAAGAATAAGTTGATTTTTGACTTACAAAAAGTTATAAGCTGTATTGTTAAGCTGAACCAAACATATCAAAATAGCTTAAATTAAGCTAAAAGCTGAAATAAGCTGGAAATAAGCCCTACCAAACAGGGCCAAGGCGGGCTTTATGACGAGCAATAAATCCATCAAAATTCTGCTTGATGTTAAACACCCATTTGCGACCAATGGATTGCTTAGAAGGAGGAAGAGGCACCAAGGACCAGGTACCTTGTTGTTGAAGGGCAGAATATTCATCCATCATTGTTTGAAACCAAGTAGGAGAGAGAAGAGCTTCTTTAGAAGAAAGGGGTTCAGTCAAAGTTTCTTCAAAGGCAGAAACAGGAGTGATAGCAGTAAAACCTGGTTTGCATGGGATGTACGTTAGTGGAAGGAGGTTGAAGAGGAAGAACCACTGAAATAGAATTAATGGGAATAGAGATCAAAATAGCTTAAATTAAGCTAAAAGCTGAAATAAGCTGGAAATAAGCCCTACCAAACAGGGCCAAGGCGGGCTTTATGACGAGCAATAAATCCATCAAAATTCTGCTTGATGTTAAACACCCATTTGCAACCAATGGATTGCTTAGAAGGAGGAAGAGGCACCAAGGACCAGGTACCCTGTTGTTGAAGGGCAGAATATTCATCCATCATTGTTTGAAACCAAATAGGAGAGAGAAGAGCTTCTTTAGAAGAAAGGGGTTCAGTCAAAGTTTCTTCAAAGGCAGAAACAGGAGTGATAGCAGTAAAACCTGGTTTGCATGGGATGTACGTTAGTGGAAGGAGGTTGAAGAGGAAGAACCACTGAAATAGAATTAATGGGAATAGAGGATGGAGGCTCAGGCAAGGAGGAATCAGATGGAGCAGAAATATTAATGGGAGGAGGAGGAAACTGAACTGGAATAGGAAGAGTATGAGAAGCAGACTGAGTAGCAATAGGTATGGGAAGATGAGCTATAGGAGCAGTGAGTATGGGAAGAGGAACTATAGTAGCACTAGAGGAGGTTGCAGAAGAGGGTGAGGAAGCACAAAAGAAACTCTGTAAATAAGGTAAAGAAGGAGGCTGAGCAGAGGAAATGTAAGAAAAGGGAAAAGAATCCTCGTGAAATCGAACATGCCTGGAGAGATGAACTTTTCCTGTAGAAGGATTAAGGCATCTATAATATTTGACAGAAGAATGGTAACCAAGAAAGACACAAGGGGCAGATTTGGGGGCTAATTTGTGAGGAGAGTATGGTTTTAACCATGGAAAACATAAACAGCCAAATACTTTTAGAAGAGTGTAATCAGGTTTAGTATGAAAGAGAACTTCAAAAGGAGAGGAATGAGAAAGAGAGGCACTAGGAAGACAATTGATGAGGTAGGTGGCTGTAGCCATAGCATCAAACCAGTAGGTAATGGGTAAAGAGGAGTGGTGTAAAAGAGAAATAGCGGTCTCTGTGATATGCAAGTGTTTTCTTTTAGCTGCCCCATTTTGAGAGGAGGTATGGGGGCAAGAAAATTGATGGTGTATCCCATGATTTTGTAAGTAACCTTGTATTGGATGATTAATAAATTCGCCACCACCACCAGTCCGAAGGACTTGAAGTGGAAAGCCAAACTGTTTTTCAACAAAGGCCTTGAACACCAAAAATTTGGAATAAACCTCACTATTATAATTGAGTGGGTAAATCCATGTAAAGCAACTGAAATCATCAACAAACAAAACATAATATTTGTATCCTGTAGGAGAGGGGGTAAATGGTCCCCAAACATCACTATGTATAAGTGCCAAAGGATTATTAGCAGTAGAATTAGAGAGTTTAAAATGGAGCCTATGACATTTAGCAAGAGAACAATCAATACAAGTCAAAGCTTCTTTATTACAAGCCACATCTTTATTATGTAATGACAAATGAGGTTCAACAAGTTGAAATTTGGAAAAAGATGGATGGCCTAATCTTTTGTGGCATAGAACAATAGATGAGGAAGATGGAGATGAAGAGGTAGCAGATGATGTATCATTGTGCAAAGCATAAAAAAAAGCAGGAGATGAAGGCTCAGTAAAGTAGTAGAGTCCATTGTGATGAAATCCTCTATGAAGAATGGCTTTAGAGTGTTTGTCCTGAATGGAAAAGGAATTGTGATAAAAAATAATAAGACAATTGTTATCCTTTGCCAATTGGTGAACTGAGATCAGATTAGAAGATATGGAAAGAACATGAAGAACTTTACCTAATCGAAAAGAATGATGTGGAGTTGGTAATATACCTTTTCCAGTATGCTGAATGGGAAGAGATGTGCCATCCCCAATGGTAACCTGATCGGAGCCAGAATAAGGTTGATAGGAGTTCAGCTGATGAAGATCATTAGTCATATGATCAGTGGCTACAGAATCCAAAAACCAAGGAATAGAAGGAGAAGACAAATTATCATCATTCGTGTGAGTAACAAAGGCCTTAGACTGATGAGGCACATGAGTAGCAGATGATGATGAAGTAGGGAGTGGTTGTGGTTAATACTAAGGATCAAGACGATGCCAACAATCAAATGCAGAGTGATTTGATTTTCCACAAATTTGACAAATAGTGCCATAGCCGGTTCGACTGCGATTTTTAGATCGGCCACAACAACTAGAAAATCTATTCACAGATCGATTGCCACCAAAATTTCTAGAATCTCCTCGATATGATCCACGGTTAGAATGATGATATGAATTGAATCCTTTGGAAGAATTAGATTCTTTTACAGTTGAATAAGCAACTGTAAGATCTGATGTGTGTTTAAGTTTGCCTTCAATGTGTATTGCTTCAGAACAGAGAATAGATGACAACTCTTCTATAGAAATGCTCTCAGATCGAGATCGAATTGCCATTTTGAGTGCATCATATTCCGTATGTAAACCTTTAGGCCATGTTTGTTTGGGTGGATATGAGCTTGGGATTGGACTAATAGTCCAATAAAATTATTAATCCTATATTTGGTTAAACAATTGAAGTACGGATTAATTATTTTAAACTTGACTATTAGTTAAGATAGGATACACAATCCAACGGATTCGTAGTCTTAGGACTATTAGTCATGGGAATGCTAATCCAGTCCGCCCAAACAAACATGGCCTTAGTGTAATAAGAACCACATCTTCATCATGAACAGAAGATGAAACCATGCTCAATTGATCCACAAGACTTTTGATGTGACCAAGATAAGCCTCCATTGAATCAGAACCTTTTGATATTAAATTCAATTGGTTCTTGAGTTGGTGAATGTGCGACCTGGACAATGAAGTAAATCGCTTCTCAAGATATAGCCAAACTTCAGAAGTTGTTTGGAGATGAATCAAAGTCGTGAAGATTGCTAAGATAGAGTAGCAATGATACAACTTAAGAGATGTGCATCAACTATTTTCCATTGAACAAATTCTGGATTTGAAACTTCTGATCCAGAGGAATTCAGAATCATTGCCGGAGGACATTGATATGATCCATTTGCAATCTTCAAGAGATCAGTAGCTCTAAGTATATTCTGCATTTGATGTTTCCAAATAAGGAAACTTTTGCTGTCCAATTTGACAGTCACAAGTGAACTCAGGTTAGAAATCAACATTGCAAGATTTGGAGGAACAGTTGCAGATGAAGACGCCATTGAACTTTCTTGGAAATAGATGAAGATTCTTGAAGATTAATTTGGTGAGATAATGCTCGTTGGAGCTTGAAGCTTTGATACCATGATGAATTATCAAAAGCAGAAAAATATCTTTTGTTAATCTCTGAGAACTAATCATACATGTATATATATACATCAGTTTATAACCAACCTAACTAACCTAACAATATATCTAACACCCTAACTGTATATATCTAATATTACAACAATATCTTGTTACAAACTCAGCTATCCTACTGTGGCAATGAATGGCTCATGATGAGCCTTCATTGTTGATAACTGCAGTAGAACTATCAGTAGGACTGATAGTCTTATCATGGTTATGAGGTTTGAAAATAATTTTTGAATTGAGTTTTGAGTTAAGTGTTTAATTACAATTTGAGTGTGGAGTTGTATTTTGAGTTTAAAATATTAAAATTAAAAAAATTAAAATATTTACAAAATAAAATAAAATGTTTAAAAAAATTTAAATAAAAATTATATATTTAAAATAAAAAAAAAAATCTTAAACATGTTTTAATATTTTAAAAACATAAAGCCAAAAGAAGCAAAGGTAATAAGAGTAATAAATCTTAAAAAATAATTCATAATTTAATTGTTGTCTGGCGTAAACAGAGGGGACGTGGTTTTTGGCTCAAAAGGAAGGGCAATAAGGTCATTTACTGTAGGAAACTAACACTGTTTGTTCCAATTTGACAAAATGGGGGAATCTGGAGAATGTCAAGTAAAGTAGAGGATGTTACTGTAATTATTGAAACCATAAGGAAGATCCCTGTATTTGTCAGAAATCTCAGGAGAGGTAGTGTAATTTACCCTAAATTTTATATAGAATTTTCAAATATAATAATATAATTTAGTGGTGATATTTCACTTTAAAACAAAACATCCATAAATATAATTTATATTTACAATAATATCGCTGTCACAACATTTTTATGATATTTTTTGTATAAATTTTTATATATGAATATAATTTTTCATTTTTATTTTCACCATTATATCTAGATTAGATCAATTTAATCAAGATACATTTAAAAAGTATAAAATTTGTACAAATTTTTTTTAAAAAAAAAATCATTGAATACAATAAAATAAGATAATGTATCATATTTTTGTATTTTTTTTGAATTTGGTGAATTTGAAAAAAAAAATGTAAAATATTATACTTCTTAAGTATATCTAGATTAGGTGTATCTAAAATAAAAATAAAAATAAAAATAAAATACTTAAAATATTTAAAAAATTAGTAAAAATAAAAAACATGAAAAAAAAAAACGTAATTTTTGTGTGAGTTAAACAAAAGAAGATGGTTGTTATTTCTCTTAAAATGACATGAACAAAATATCTACATCATTTTACTATTTTATATGTATAAAGGCTAAGGGACAAATATATCATTTTAATTTGATGGGGGTAAATGTAATTTTTCAAATATGAGGGAGAAAT
This sequence comes from Camellia sinensis, assembly GCF_004153795.1. Classification (NCBI taxonomy): domain Eukaryota; kingdom Viridiplantae; phylum Streptophyta; class Magnoliopsida; order Ericales; family Theaceae; genus Camellia; species Camellia sinensis. The sequence continues at coordinate 164,491 of NW_021024589.1, forward strand.
CTGTATTAAATAAAAACCTTAGGGGTGTCAGAATTTACACTAAATTATTTTTATGAGCCTTTTACATAGAATCACAAATCGTGACCAAAAAAAAAATACGAGTCATTAGCAAATCTGCTTGTATTTGCTTTCAATTGTTAAACTTTTCTACATATAAAGTATTAAGAATCAAAATTAATTTTTCATTTTGAAAATAAATTTTCGTGCATCACACGGGTCACCTACTTGTATATATATATATATATATATATATAAGTAATAGTATTTTTACTTTACTTAGGTGACACTGATCTCAAAGGTTTGGACATTTTACCGTTTAACCCTTTAATTTATCATGTGATGTATTACCTCTACATCATATATATATATATATATATATATATATTATTAAAAGTAATATTTTCCCATTACTTATGTGACACATTTTAAGACTTATTTTTATTTTTTTAAAAAAGTCATATCATCATGTCTTTTTTATTTACATATTATACATAAATTCAATTTCAATTATAATACTAATTTTATATGAATTCTATTTGAGAAATACTTATTTTTCATATATATAATTATTATGATATTCAACAAAAACAATTCTCAATATATAAATAAATAAGACAGAGTATGCTTAATTATGTGCATTGCACGGATTAAATTAATTTTCTTTAATATTTTATTTTTTGTCTATCTTATTGATGTCTTAATATTAATTTATATTTAATTTTTTATTTAACATAAAATTATTTATTACAAAACATTTATATTTAATTTAAATTTTATATACCTATATACAATATGTATGAAAATTTCAAAAAGAATATTAAAGAAAAAATTAATAATCTACATAATTAATTTATGTATTTTTTTCTTAATCCAATCACAACATATTTATATTTAATCTTTTAAATAAATTTTGTGTAGTTTTGTTTCTACATATTTTTATTATCTAAATAAATATAAAAATAAAAGAAAAATTAAATAATTAGAATCACTTTTAGTTTTATATTACTAATTCCCTATCTAATTTAACTATTATTTTTAATATTAAAATGAGTATTTATTTTACTGTCTTATAATTTAATATATATCATATAAAACAATTATATGATAATTATTATTAGGTTGAGAATACACCTTTTTTTTTTTTAATCTTTGAAATAAATTATTTTTATGAACGTTTTATATAAAATCACACACAGTGACCAGCCATTAGCAAATTTGTTTGTATTTGGATTTCAGTTGTTACATTTTTTTTACATATAAAGTATTAAGACTCAAAATTTATTTTTTATTTTTAAAGTAGTGTTTTTACTTTGCTTAGATAGCACATGATAAGGCCTTACTGTTTTTTAAGAAAGTCACGTCAACCCTTTTTTAAATTTTTATTTGCATATGTTTTTATTTTTTTATACGTTTTTCTCTCTTTTTGAGCAAACCCATGCAAATTCCAATTTCAATTACTCCATCTGTCCCAAAATATTAATTTCTTATTTTATTTTTATTGTCTCAAAATATTAGTTCTTTTTTTAAAAATTAAGGATAAAAATAATATAAATTTCCTATTTTTCACTTCTTTTAAATTCATTAATAACATAAAAAATATAATTATGACAATTGATATTATCCAAAAAAATATACTATCAAAAGGTAATTTTAGAAAATCAATTCTTTTTAAAGTGCAATAATTATAATATCAAAAAAAAATTAAATTCCCCAAAAGGAGTACATAATACTCTTCTCTTTTCACAAGCCCAGACAAACTCAGAAACGTAATTCAAGTTTTACATGAAATCTAACTACAAAACCTATATCAATTATACTTTGAAAATCTTCCCTATATATTCTATACAATCACAACTCACCGGTTATACTTTGAAAATCCTCACAAGATCATTCTACACCATCAGAAAACCTGCACAAATTATTAGACTCCCTCTTTCACTCCCTCCACCACCATCCCATAGATAGAGTGTCTCCCTTCTCTGTAAGTCCTCTCTCTCAATAATTTACTTCTTTGTTGATTTTTTTATATGTTTTTTAAAAGCTAGGAAAAAAAAAATTCTATATAAAGTTGTAGATTTCCACTTTTCTCTGTAAATTTCTCTACTTCATGAGTTTTTAGATCTATATTGGTGTGTATGTATACATATTATATTCATTTATAGTGATGTCTGAAATAGCTATCAATATTATTTTAAATGCTATTATTTTGGTCCATTCTGTCAAGGTTTTGTGAGGGTTTTTCAATAGGACTCTGTTCTTTGCGTTTATTTTTTCTTTTCTTTTTTTTATCAAATTTAAACACTTGAGCTTCGAGAAGAAGCATTTTAGTCACCCCCACAATCTTTTTTTGGGTGGATAGAAATTTTTTTGGGTGGATAAAAAATAATTCTTTGTTAAGCTTTACATCCTCTCTTATGAAGAATCGAACCACCAACGACCAAAAATTAGGGGATGTAGCAAGGTCCGTTTTTCAATAGACTCTGTTCTTTACGTTTATTTTTTCTTTTTTTTCTTTTTTTTTATCAAATTTAAACACTTGAGCTTCCAGAAGAAGCATTTTAGTCACCCCCACAATCTAACCCTCCTCAAACTCCCAAAAATGGTAAAAATCGGAATCGATTGCTCTCGTTGTAACTTCCCAATCTCAGGTGTTGTTTTCGTGTGCTGGCAATGCAATTCTTCCACCGTGAACAATGCTTTCTAACGAGTCGCTCCATGAAACACCCATCCCATCCTCTTCATCCTGTAACCGCAGTCCCATATCCCACTTACGCCTCCGGTTCCTTCACCAGCGATTCTTGCGGTCAATCTGGATCTGGGTTAAGTAACTTTTAAATATTCAAATTTGAGTATAAGCTTGAGTTGATACAGATGGGCGGTACAAAATATCGTCTAATCCATTAAAATTGAATCAATTGGCATCAATTCGCACCGTTTTATCCGCTAACTACGGATTAAATTTTAAAATTTATAATTCACCTTTCAAAATAAAAATGAGTGTGAGAGAGCTTTAATATGTGAAATTTGTTACAAATTAGTAGTTATATATATTAAAATATTATGTAAAATTATTTTGTGTTATATATATATGTATAATATTATGCAAATTAATACTATATATTATGCAAATATTTGATAATTAGTTAGAATATTTTTCAATCTGTTAATCTGTCGAAAATCGCTAAAACTGCGATTTGTCAATCTGCCATTTGATTTGTAATTTTACTCTCAAACCGCCTGAATCGCACCGTGCACCCCGTTAGATAGTACTCCAATGGCCTAACTCAAATTTTAGTAGAAGTTTGGTAAATGGTACCACTGTAAATTTAGAAGCTGCAATATCAGTTGAGTTTAAAATGATGGATTCGAGCTCGCAACCCTAAAATCCCCAACCCGTTGCCCTTTCCTGTTATCACATTGCTACATAATGAAGATTACTGCAGCTAAGATAGGAGCTTATTGGAGTTGAGTTGAGAATTGGACAATTATAAGTAGTTAAGCTTGTTACACAAATTGTAAGCAATGGAAGATAGTTACATAACTAGATCCTTCTTCGTCTTCATATTACCATACGCATCACACCTGTGCACATTCTCTGATTCTGATCTTCTTGTGGGTTATGTACAGGGAAAAAATGGCCAAGAAAATATCCAAGAAAAGAAGAAAGCTAGTTGTTGGCTCCACATCATTGGAAGACTCACTGGCGGTAGAAGTAGTTGTCAACAATGTTGATCTTCTAACAGAGATCCTTTTACATGTGCCGACAAAGTCACTCCTCAGATTCAAGTGTGTATCTAAGCATTGGCTCTCTCTCATCTCTGATTCACAATTTTCCCACAACCACACCCGCCGAATTAACAATTCCTCGAGCTCAGGCATATATTTCTACTGCAGACTTCGGATGTTCAAGGAAATTAGGTCTGTCTCGTTTCACAGCCACTCAAGTCTTCCAACACTCGCCTTCCTCAATGGTGTTGGAGAAGGATCTACACCTAGGATTGTATGCTCTTGTAACGGCTTACTCTTGTGCTCCAAGGTTTATGGAAAACATTATATCGTTTGTAATCCGACCACCCAAAAATACACTGCACTACCTGAACCTGCTGGCACTTTATCTAGATTTTTAGATCACAAGTTTGGTGCATACTTGGCTTTTGACCCTTCAAAATCACCTCACTACAAGGTTGTATTGGTTAAATACTCTTTTGATCCTCGTGGAAGGTCTGGAAGTTCTTATGTAATTGGTATCTACTCATCGGAGAGTGCATCCTGGAAACACATTCGTGTCATTGCACCACCAGGTAACTCCTTGAGACGCAGGGTGTTTTCAAATGGAGCTATTCATTGGATGACTTCCACTAACCTTTACATTCGATTTGACGTTGATGCTGAGAATCTGACAGGAACTCCAATGCCTCCATACCCTAAAATTCTTTCTAATGATAAGATTCTGTATTTTGGTGAATGTCATGGTCATTTGTTTCTTATTCAGAGTCGACAGGTTTTTCCTATGAGATTCAGAATTCTTGAGATGGACATGGACTACTGCTGCTGGAGAGTGAAGTACTGGGTTAATCTGAGACCTATAGCATCTTTTTTCCCTGAGAATTTTCACTTATTTTCTGTGGTGTGTATTGTGAAGGGAGCAAATGAAAAAGATTTTGCACTGGTGTTTGTTATTTGTGGCAACTTCATTTTTTATAATTTGGATCGCAAGACATGGAAGGTGCTTCTTGATTTTCAGCCAGGTCAATTTCATGAATCAGCTTGTTATTATAATAGTTATAACTTCATTGAAAGCCTATCCCCTGTTTGAGCTGGCATGTTGTTCTGCATGTTGGAGCTCTTGGTACTTTTTGTAGAACATGTCATATAATCTTTCGATGAGAATCAGCTTCTTAGTGTTAAAAATGTTGAATATTTTGCCATCTCAAATTTGGTAGGCATCGGTGCTTGTTCTAGATATTGTTGTAGTATCTTTTGCTATCTGCATTTCTTCATCATTTTCCTCGCCTGCTCTACTGGAGCATTCTATAATTCTCCCTTATGTTGCACTTTATGTGGGCCTTGTTTTGACAACCGAACTCTAGTATACCTTTCATTGAAGTTTCACTCATTTGCTTCATGGTTTTGATCACTTTGAATGCTTGTCCAGTTGGGTGGAATGGTTTCTACTGCTGGAGAGAAATTTTTTTTTTTTTTAAATGAAATTGAAAAGGCCATTAGTGTTCTTGCAGAATCCCAAAATGGTAGCCAGTTCGATAATCTACAATGGTGCTTCGGGGTTTTGAAAATATAGGATAGTTCGGAAAATTTTCATTCGCGTTTCTTCTTTGTGCTGTTAGTTTAGGCAACAGTAGAGTCAGTGGCGGAGTCAGAAAATTAAATTAGAAGGGGCATTTATTAATTACAATATCAAAAAATTTTACAAAAATATTTCACGCAAATTTTTACAATTGATTTCGAGAAACATCAAAAAAATAATGTTATTTATAACTAGTGTATTAGACACAATATAAAAAAATAAATAGATACAAGTCTTAAAATAAATTATATAATAATAAATTATTTTTTTATACAAAATTTGATTAAAAATTCAATATAATGGTAATACTACATCATCATTAGTTTGTGATATCACCAATTAATTGTAAATAAACACAGAGAGTGAACCTTACATGTCAAATGTAACTAATAATCTAATAAATTTCATATTTTTATAGTGAAGTTACTTATACTTGCATGTCAATAATAATGATATCACCGTTACATTCAAAATTTTCATAGATAATATGGTTTATAATAGTCTCCTCATTTTCAATCAAAATAACCATTATTATTCTCTTAATTTTTAAAATATCATTGACATTTCACTTGAATAATATTTTTGTAATTTTTTTATTTAAAATATTTTCTTTATATTTGTAAAAAAAAAAAAACAAAAGGCCCAAAATCCATGGGGGGCACATGACCCCCCGGTCCTCACTTCCCTCCGCCCCTGCGTAGAGTATATAGCTTGACAAACTTTAAGAGTTGTGTTAACAGCGAAAAATATTTCCTAATGAAAAACATTTTCTATATAATATGTTTTTTGAAAAATGGAAAAAAACGTTTTTCCATGTTTGGTTTTGTTTTAAACTAATATGCTAGTAGATGTGTTAGTGGTGGTGGCGGGGTGGAGGTGTTGGGGTGGCGGTGGTGGAGGTAGCGGCAGTGGTAATGTTGATGGTGATGGTAGTGGAGGTTGTGATAGTAGTGGTGTGGTAGTGGAGCTGATGGTAATTGTAAATCATAAAGCATTATAAATTAAAGCAACAGATAAAAAAAAAATTCGGATCATACCTTAATGACACAACCTCGTGGGTAAATCACGTGCTTCCAAAATCTGATCAGTCAACGAACCTAGCAGTGGAGTGATACTACAAAATGAGCATCACCCACACAAGTCACAGTGCAAAATGACTTGATCGTTGTTTTCTAGGAGAGAGTCAGAAAGAGAGTATGGGAAAAAAGGTTATGGGTAAAAATCACATAACGTATACTTTAGATTAACCATATAATCTGATATATAACCAATATCTACCTATCCATCTATCCATATCTATTGATATGATAGATATAGATATCCTGAATGGTTATCCAAATAAGTTTTGAATTCGAATTCAAATTCAAACTTACATGGATAAGGTTCAAAAGGTTCAGGTTTAAAAGGTTCTAAGGATCATGCCACATGGGCGCCCAATTTCTAACATCTCCCACTCGGACATGAGTTGGCATGACACTGCCACATCTCTATCTCAATCTCTCCAAAAATAAACAATCTCATACTAGCCACTGCACCGTGCGACTGTTGAGAACACCTGCATGTGGGAGCTCTATACTAGGAACTCAAAATGAGCCAGCATTGAGACATCAACCCAAAAAGAACAGAAATAGTGTCTCATATACCCCAGACCCATCTAATTACATTGGTCCAAAAAACATCTCTAACCCTTCAAAAGAGCATGTTTGACCCTCTCAATTCTTACAATATATTCACACTCAATCCACTTCTCATACAGAGCGATGTGAGTTGCCGGCAGTGAATATACAACAATGGTGTAATACTAGATGATCTTCCCTTTTCGCTCATGCCATTTAGTTTAGGATTGACCGTTTTCCCAGTGATGTCCCTTAAGGCCGAATCATACATGACCGCAGGCAACATACCAAAGTAACAGAACATCAATCCCTTACCTTATGACATAGTCAAAAGTCACAAAAGGGTACATAAATGAAAATCATATCAATAATGACACGTAAGACTCACACAGTGAGGAAACAGGGATCCATTCTCTCACCTCATTACTCAGTCGCCAAGCACATATAGTATGAATACATGTTACGATGGAGTAACTCTTCCGAAAGAGTGACGTCATCCTCAATTCACCGTACAGATATAAGTCTAGTCGCTTTCTAGCGCCTAACCTGAATTCTCTATTTGCTCGCCTTCTAGGCGCCAAATGAGATCTCGCATCTGGCTAATCATAACAGGCACAACATGGAAAGTGGGTACTAATATCCATGTTTGATCCTTAACACAACCTTATCTTGGTTGTAACCAAGGCGGCATATATAGTGGATTATTTAAGCCTCTCTTGGCTCCAAACAAAAATAAACCACTAGTCTCATCCTTGCTCGCTCCCAAGCGCCAAGGGCGATTGCTCGTGTGAGTGAGCCAATCTTGCCTGCTGACATCATCATCTGCTAATCATTATGACACAAACCATAATAGTGTCAACATCCCATCATCTCAAAATAAGTGATCGATTAAAAAATTTTGACCACAGCTTGCGCAATTCTAGATTCCAAACATAAGCCTTATCAGCACCTCTTACGATAAGTATATACAACAGAATCCACTATGTGCACCTCACATGAAGTGATTCAAGATCACAATTCTAGAGTCCAAACATAGACCTTATCAGCACCTCTTGCGATAAGTATATACAACGGAATCCACCATGTGCGCCTCACATGAAGTGATTTAAGATCACTACCTCTTGCGCAATAACCTCTCTAAAGATATTTTGGTGACCAATTTGCGTTCATTCTTGATGCGCCCAACTAGCGCATTGAATCTTACAAGGAGCAAATTAATATACTACTAGTAAAGCATTTTATCCACAGTCTAATGAGCAAGGTCAATGTCTAAACAACTCAGTTGACCATTTACCAAAGATTACACTTATCATGCCGAATACGCCCACATAGCGCACTTTAGGCTCCCACAACAAAGAAAAGATCAAGGAATATAGGTCATCTGTTTCTCGCAAAGACAATCCGAGGATTCACTCAATAGCTAAGGCTTTGGCTTTTACCGATAGGTAAGTCAATGGGTTTGCAATTTTGCATCTAGAATCATTCTAAGATATTCTCTATGTAAGTCATCGAAGACAGACCGAGAATTTTCCTAAAACAATCCCTAAGGATCGTACATCCGAGCATATAAATTACATCACCCATGTCCAACATATCTAAAATAGAGGACTGCCCACCCTAGGTGGCGACAACCTTATAAATTCCTGGCTCATAATGACTAAGTAAGGAAAAAACTTCTTTTGGACCATTGATCATGCCTCAGTGGTCTTCATCGATCATCGTTGCCCTATCATGGCTTGACGAAATCTAAGAACCACTATCTGGATAACTGTTTTAGGCTGTAAAAGATTTATTGGAACTAGCAACCTTTTTGCGCTCCTAACTTTTCACCATAAAAGCAGAAGGTAAATCCCTACGGATCTACTTATCCAATTCTCTAATGAGAAATCGGGTCACAATGTCCACAAATCAATGTTCCGAACTTATGTCAATCATAGCCTAAGTCAAAATAACCTCACTCCCCAGGAGGAAGTCTTCTCATGGTCTACACTTTCCTCAATAGTGCGACTTTTCGGTATCTAGCGAGCCTTATGCCTCAACAATGACTATCCAAATTCGCATAACTTTAGAACAGTTTCGCTTCATAATGAAAAGTCAACCAAATTATAGAAATGGTTAATCCTTAAAGACTTTGTCTTAAACTGCACAACATTAATCCACTTTCTAAAAACAGGAGACTAGAGCCTTTGGCATTATCCTAGGCTCCTTATCATCTTACAGAGCAATCATGAATGTTTCCCTCTTAATCAACCAGTGATGACGTGGAAAATTTTCACATTTGCTACCACGCAACTAAGAATGTAGAGTATTCTTCTCTAATGGTGTAATCCATTAGTAGGCACATCGCTCCCACTGTCCCTAGGATATTGAAAATTTCTTTTCATTCTCAACTAGGCTACATAAAGCGCTATGCTTAGAATTCTCTATCTTATAGAGTTCCAAAACTCTATTCACGTCACCTTTACTAAGAAAACTTTATGTGACTTAGTTAGACTACCACAAAGCTGCTTACCTATATGCACATGACCTGGAGGGTTTGCATGACCTCATACAATAATGCGCCACATGACCCTTTGTGTTTACAAGACAGCATACAATAATGCGCTATAGAACCCTAGGTCTTAACTTCGCAATCTTATAAGAAGTAGAATAAAGATAAGCTGCTTAACGGTTACAGATCGCCCATAGATGGCTCTCTGCTAACCCATTACTCAAAATGGAGTGTAAAATCTGATATGGAGGGCACTTAGTTAGGGATATAGGCAACAAACTAGTGCAATTCTCAATTGGGAAACATTTTTGCGCCATTATCCACCTAACATTAACAATACTTAATTCCTTATCTTTACTACACCATTGTGTTATTGAGTATTAGGAATAATCAATTTTCTAAGCATCCATCTCTCTTCACAGAGCTTTCTAAATAAATAACTCAAATAGATACTCGCCACCTTGGTCAAAACTAAAAGCACAAAAGTTCTTATCTAATTGATCTCGACCTCATATGTGTAATGTCAAAAATCATCTCAAAAACTTTTGACTTATGGGAGATCAAATAGTCTTGACTCAGATGCGTATTGTAATCTATAAATGTGTCGAGATTGAGGCATAGCTATCATACCCTCACACATATCTAGTCACAAATATCATAGTGGACTAAATGCGTCAATACAATAGTGGACTTAAATGCGCCAATACAAATGACCTTCTACGGCTTTCCTACTTACTTGTGCGCAACCATTGCGAACAAAGTTACACATTCACATGAGAGCAGGATGTCATAAGCGAGTGGGCCCGAGAAGGCCTACTCAAACCATCGTGTCATCATCTCATTAATGTGATTAAGTATAATAAACCACTGGTTCATGACCAATGTCATAAACTAATTCCAATCATCTTCATGTGAGTTCTCGAAGACAATTTTAAAGGTTTAGGCCCAACTAGGTAATGACTCATGACTAATTCATGTTCACTAGATCATAAAAGGATGTCATGGAGATACCAAGTGTGCCTAAGTCGCAAATTTAACTAGTAAGTGCTAATCCCCTGCACTTTCAAGTTAATTTTATTCTCCATACACTTTACTGCATCTAATTGAAAGATGACGACACTCCTCTTGCCATCTCTGTTTCTCGCTTCATAGTTACTTGCAATTAATTCTACTATCCACAAGAAGGAGAGAATAAGCTATCAATTTATGACAGCTCCTGAAGTAACTTAAGCGCGAATTAGGCTAAAGAGTCTAATTCAACACCATGCTCTCACAAGCGATGCGTCAAATTCTTAGAGTCATAACAACCTTGTCAGCCTTGACCTTTTCATTACTATGCTATAACGTTTGCGCTTAGTGGTAAACGCTATTAAAAAACATTAGCCTAGCTAAGGAATCATACAAAGGAGCCCCTCTTCATGTCTCACACACAAGTGTGGAAACAGTAAGTGTTCAGACTTAGACAAGTTGGCAATGCTAATAGATTTTGCAGCCACTAAGCGCTAATCTTTTCACATAGTGTTAATAGATTTTGCAGCTTCTAAGCGCTAATCTTTTAACTTCACGTAATATTTCAACGCACACTATTATAGTGCATGAAATTTTGCTCCATCCACTCCCAATAATTGGGTAGAGAGCAAAACACTGCTCTTACTGGCTACTCGTCTTACACTTAATGACTAATTTATTTAAGCTCGCATTTCTTGGATGACGTGACTCTTGAATGTTACTTCATCCAATGATGTAACATTATTTACAAGTCAAATTACAAAGTCAATCCGCGCAGCTCAATTGTCAAGATCATATACAGATCTATTAAGGATTTACTAATTTCATAACTCCAAAACTCGCCAATCAAAACTACGTACCGTGCCGCTAACCATAGCGCACACATTAGTTTTTATTATGCCAAACAAGGCAACAAAACCACGACGACTTTGAGTCATGTTTCCTTACTTTGGCTCAATTAAGACTTGACCTAAAGTCTCCAAGACTTTTGCTCATCTAAAGAATGTGATTACATTGTTCACATTTGAACATCTTTACTAAGTCTAGGTCAACCAATTAACTTCTATAAGCTAAGTCAATTTAGAGAGAAATTCGCATTGGGATTAATTTGATTAGCATAATATAATTTTGCCACAAAAATCTAAATTAAATAGTGACAATATTACACAAGTCGCAAAATCGAAAATCCGCTATACTCGTAATCATCTCTTGCGCCACAGTTGACAATTATCCAAAATTTAATTTAATTTATGCGCAAAATATTGGTTTTCGGGAGTTAATCTACAAAGATTTCTCTCAACCGAATAACCTCCCACTGACTATGGCATGTTTAAAAGCATGATAAAAAAATTCTAATTCTATACAATAGCATCATAATGTAGATTCACAATCAATACATGCTATGTTACATTTAATAACGGAATTAAAATAAAAAACAATTAATCATGCTATTCTAATCACAACATATTACAAACCTTAAAAAAAATAATATGATGTATTTAATATTCAAATTATGCCATAACAGAAACTGTATCACTTCTGAAATTTTCTGGAATTTTTCTGAAATTTTCTGAAATTCTAAATAACTAATAAACACACATTAAATTAGAAATAAAAAATTCCAGAATCTGATAAACTGAAAAAATTATTCCAGTAAATAGTAAAACATTTCAGAAGTCTACAATAAAAAATTCAACCTCAGAAAATAATTTATGCAATACCAGAAGCATTTTAAAGTATAAATAATGAATTATAATCACAGGAAAAATACTTTTTATTTTCATAAAATTTTCAAAATTTTACAAAAGATAGAAAATATAATTCTGAGTCTAACGGTACTAACCACGCTTAAAACAAAGCTATAACGAATTAATTATGACCATTTAACGTAATTCTGAATTTAAAAACAAAACAAACAGACCCTTACATCAGTAGCCAAGCCGGCGGAAGAAAAAGCGGCGCGGCTCAGAACACGGCTCGGCTCGCGGCTCGCCGCGCGGCTCTGTACGCAACGCGCGTGTGTGGTGCAGAGGGCGCGCGCGTGGAAAGCGCGGAACAACGCGCATGTGGCGGTGCGTGGAGCGCGTGAGAGCGTACCGAGGCGCATGAGAGCGCGTAGCAGCGCGTAGAGGCGCGTGGAAGCCTCCCACGGCGTCAGGTGGCGCGTGAGGCCCACGTTCCGCCTTCCAAGCTGTTTTCTGGTTCGATTTTTGTACTGTCGAACTCCATTTTTCACAATAAAAACATTTATGGCATTAAAAATAACATTTAATGAACATAAAAATGAAGTGTATCACATTCTCAATCAATGAGAGTTGAAGTGCAAAAAACCGTGCACTTCATCTTCCTCCTCCATTAATTTTCATGCATATAATGTGTATATATTTATATAAAAAAAATGCACATATTTTAATGCATAAAAAAAATAAGCACAAAAAAAACCCATATAGGCTCTGATACCAATGTAAATCATAAAGCATTATAAATTAACGCATAAAATATCATAATCATACCTTTTAGAGAAGAACCTCGTGGGTAAATCGCGTGCTTCTAGAATCTGATCAATCAACCCAGCATTAGAGTGATACTACAAAATGAGTATCACCCACATAAGTCACAGTGCAGAGGCTTGATCGTTGTTTTAATGGGAGAGAGTCAGAGAGAGAGGCTGGGGA
>NW_021024589.1:177965-259566 GCF_004153795.1 Camellia sinensis
CATTTTAAAAATATTTAGGTGGCGACTCTGTATCTGGCAAAGCAGTCCATGTTTGGCACTACTTTTCAAAAAAAATCTGTTTTCTCAAACGATTTGCCAAATTTGGACTCTTTGGTTCAGATTTAGAACCGTAACACAAATCGAGTCCGAACTGTAGTAGCGCAGGGTCCCTCGCGGGTGCGTGCTACAGATGGCGAGTACACTTCCAATGCTTTTGAAGCATATTGTGCCAGCAAAGGTATCCGGCACGAGACAACAGTTCCTGGTACCCCACAACATAATGGTGTGGCAGAGATGATGAACCGCACTATTGTTGAAGGAGTCAAATGCATGCTCAGAATGGAAAAGTTGCCAAAGTCATTCTGGGTTGAAACCGAACAGCCTGTTATCTTATCAATAGGTCACCTTCAATCCCGTTGAATTTTCCTATACCTGAGGAAGTCTGGTCCAAAAGAAAGGTATTGTACTCTCACTTGAGAGTCTTCAGGTGTAAGGCGTTCTCACACATCTCCAAGGAAAATAGACGAAAGCTTGATGACAAGTCCACTCCATGCATATTTGGGGGCTATTCAGATGCAGCATTTGGGTACAAGTTGTGGGACCCAGTGAACAAGAAGATGTTCAGGAGTAGAGATGTTGTGTTCGAAGAAGACCAGACAGTAGCAGATTTTGAGAAGTCTGCAAAGTCTAGATATGTCATCAAGTCTCATACTCCAGCATCTCTCCGAGCCATCTAGGTCCATTAGAACCACATCTCCTCCTGACCAGATAGCTTTGATGATGTAGGGACCAGTCCAATTGGGTCTGAACTTGCCCTTAGGGTCGTGGATGGGAGCTCGGTTGTCCTTGAGCACCAAATCTCCTTCTTTTAGATTCCTGGACTTAACTTTCTTGTTGAAAGCCCTGGCAATTCTGCGTTGATAACCTTGAACATGGTATAGTGTTTTTAGTCTTCTCTCATCAAAGAGCATGAGTTCTTCAAACCTTAGGTACTGCCAATCTGCTTCGGCTATTTGACACTCGGCCAGTACTCGCAAAGACGGAACCTCAATTTCAATAGGTAGAACGGCCTCCATCCCATAAACTAATGAATACGGAGTCGCCCCAGTAGAAGTTCTAATTGAAGTCCGGTACCCCCACAGAGCAAACGACAGCTTGTTTGGCCAATCCCGGTAGGTTTCCACCATCTTCTACAATATGTGCTTGATGTTCTTGTTGGCGGCCTCAACCGCTCCATTGGTTTGCGGCCGGTATGTGGATGACTTATGAAAAGCCATATTGTATTTTTCCAACAAATCAATTACTTCCTTTGTGAAGTGGGAGCCATTATCTGAAATGACCTCGTTTGGGACCCCATAACGATAGATGATGTTATTTCTGATGAATTTTGCAACATGTGACGCTTTCAACATCACATAGGATTGGGCCTCAACCGACTTCATGAAATAATCTATCGCGACCAGGATGAACTTGTGCCCATTAGACCCCTTCGGGGTGACAACCCCGATCACATCGATTCTCCAAACTGAAAATGGCTATGGCGAAGTCATATTGTACAGCTTCAACGGCGAAATATTCATGCGGTTCGCATGGATCTGACACTTGTGGCATCGCCGAACAAAGCTGATACAATCCTCCTCCATGGTGGACCAGTAGTAACCCTGTCTGAGGATCTTCCGTGCCAGCATTACCCTGTTCATATGCGCACCGCATTCCCCTCCATGGATGGCCTCCATCAGGCGTTTTGATTCTTCAGCTTCAATGCACAGCTTATACATTCCCAGATGACCTCTCTTGTACAATTTACCTCCACAGATGATGAACTGAACGGCCATTCTTCTGACTTCCCTTTTATCCTTGGCATTTGCCCCTGGTGGATACGACTCTTTCTCCAAGAAATTCCAAAAATCGTAATACCAGGGGTTCTCATCTTGAACCTCATCTATAGCAGCAATTGATTCATATACTGGCGCAAACTTCTGATCAATGATGACTGGACGCATCTAGACTCCAAATGGGATGTCTATCATGGAAGATAGAGTTGCTAGTGAATCTGCGAACTTGTTGTTGTCTCTTAACAGATGAGCGAAGTTTAACTTCTCAAACCGAGGAATTAACAAATCCAAGGTCTGGTGATACATCATCATTTTTTCTTCTTTGACTTTCCAATCTCCTTTCGCTTGAGATACAACAAGGTTCGAGTCCCCGATGACGTCAAACCATTTTGCCCCTAGTTCCAGAGCTGCCTCTAGACCGGCAATGCATGCCTCATATTCTGCTTCGTTGTTCGAGACTTTGAACCAGAGCTTGAATGCTAAAGGGATACGGGAATTGTCGGGTGCTATCAGCAACACTCCTATCCCATACCCGTATTGATTTGACACTCCGTCAAAGTACATTGTCCAAAACTCGTCGTCGATATGGAAAATGGCCTCATCTGGGAATAAATACTCAACTGCTTCACTCCCTTCCACTGGATGATCGGCTAAGAACTCTTCTACTGCTCTTCCCTTGACCGACTTGCGCGTCACATATTTTAGATCGAATTCGAAAAGCAACAGCAACCAACGAGCCAACCTAACCGTAAGCACCGGTTTCTCGAAGAGATATTTGATGGGATCTAATCGCGAAACCAACATTACGAAGTGAGCTAGCAGGTAGTGCCGCAGCTTCCTGGTAGCCCATACCAAGGCTAAGCAAGCCTTCTCCAATGGTGTGTAGTGAGTCTCATACTCTAGCATCTTCTTGCTCAGATAGTAGATGGCTCTTTCCACTTTGTCTTCTGATTCCTATGCGAGCATGCAGCCCATTGTGGTCTCAGTTACTGAAAGATACAATATCAATGGTCTCCCTAGCTCCGGCGGTAACAACAGGGTGGGTTCTATAAATATTTCTTGATCTTTTCAAAAGCAGCTTGGCATCGGCCGTCCCATTGGAATTTCTTTCCTTTCTTCAGGAGACCGAAAAATGGTTCACAAGTCAAGGTTAATTTTGAGATAAACCGTCTTATGAATTGCACTTTACCCAGAAAGCCTCGCACCTCCTTTTCAGTCCTTGGTGGTGGCATTTCTAAGATGGCCTTGATTTTGGAAGGGTCGACTTCGATACCTCTCTGTGTAATCAGAAACCCCAGCATTTTCCCTACTGTGACACCGAACGTACATTTCTGAGGATTCAACCGCAACTGGAATTCTCTGATCCTTTGAAAGAACTTTTGCAAGGCGGTGTAGTGGCCCTCCCTTTCTTTGGACTTGACAATCATGTCGTCCATGTACACCTCAACCTCCTTGTGGATCATATCATGCAATATTGTGGTTGCGGCCCGTTGATATGTAGCTCCAGTGTTCTTCAGCCCAAACAGCATCACTCTGTAATAGTATGTCCCCCACGGGGTGGTGAAGGCAGTCTTTTCTCGATCTTCAGGTGCCATCACTATCTGGTTGTAGCCTGAGAAGCCATCTATAAACGACAGCAAAGCATGCCCCGCTGTGAAGTCCACTAACTCATCAATGTGCGGCAAGGGAAAGTCGTCCTTCGGACTAGCCCTGTTCAAATCCCTGAAATCCACGCATACTCGAATCCTGCCATCTTTCTTTGGCACTGGAACGGTGTTAGCCAACCAAGTTGGGTATTCGGATACCAGCAGGAAACCTGCGTCAATTTGCTTGGTGACTTCTTCCTCAATCTTGAGGGCCTAGTCCGGGCGGATCCTCTTGAGTTTTTGTTTAACGGGTCGGACCTCGGGGTTAAGAGGGATCCGGTGTTGTACAATCTCAGGATCGATTCCAGGCATGTCTTTGTAGGACCACGCAAAAACATCTTTGAAATCTTTTAATAAAGCGACTAAGCGCTCACGTTCCTCCGAAGACAACGTGGACCCGATCTGGACCAGCCGCGGGTCCTCCTCAGTACCGATATTCACAGTAGTGATTTCATCCATTAAGGGTTTAACAAATCTTTCCTGCTCTTGTTCAATTAAGCGTTGCAAAACCGGAGGAATTTCTTCCTCGTCATTTTCATCAAAATTTTGAAAGTCTGAATTAATGCAATAAATCAAGGGCACAGAAAAGTACTCAGAAACCACAGCTCTTGATTCTCATTAAGCATATCCAAATCATCCGATTCCTCGGTTACAACAGACTCAAAAGAGAAAGAAAAAGATGACCTGGACAAAACTGTGGCATCCGGGTTGTCATCTCCAGGAATATCGGACTCAGACTCAGTCGAGCTGGAACCTGATTCCGACTCATAGGATTCGGTGGAATCAGATTCTGGCTCACTACCTGACCCGGTGCTGTTGGACAAAAATCCCTCTTCATACTGCCAAATGAGAGAAGGTGCGATAGATGCATCCAAAATAGTTGCTGGTAGGCCCGCAGCCGTTCCATTCCCGAACACGCATACCGAGAAGTTATCTCCCTAGCACTTCTGTTCGATTAGAGGATCAGAAAGTAGACATGCCAGCGCTACCCCCACTTTATTTTCAGCGTCCTCAAACTGCACTTCCTTACTCTGCTCAGCCTCAGCTAATGGGTCTCTCTGCTCTTCGGCAACGTTATCCCCGGTTAACTGCAGGTCAAAGAAGATCTCAAACCCCGGCACGCCCTTCCTCTCCGTGTTCAGCCACAGCTCTGGGAAGCCACAGAACGGAAAGTCCTCCCCCTCCCGGATGAAGCGTCCGTTCAGGGTACCCTGAATGGGCTGGTGCATTAAGTCAAAAGGCTTCCCCGCCTTCTTCGCTCTGGCTCTTCCAACCATCTCCTTACCCTTCCTTATCCAGTCCTCTTTGGTGGGCAGATAACCCAAGCCAAAGGTATGTGGGTTATGTGGCACCTCGGCCAATGCTGCGACGCCTTTCCGACCGCTCTTTCCCAATCCCATCCTGGGGATATGTTGAAGCTTGTTCATGAGGTATACCGATTGAGCACTAACGTACACTTCCTCATTAACAGCTAAGATGTTCTGCACAACCCGGGCCTTAGCTAGAGTAAAACCGAATAAGAACACATCCTCCATATCGTGCTCAATTTCCAAAACTAGCGTAGATACTTCCGGCGGTGGATGGATCGATGAATTCTCAAAAACAATGGCTACTCCTTTTCCATGGGGGTGTTTCACCATTTGATGCAAGGTAGAAAAAAGTGCCTTCATTTGATGCAGCCACGGCCGCCCCAAGAGCAGATTGAAAGTGGCGGGAACCTCTAGGATGTGAAAGTCAATTTCATGCTGCCCGGGCCCAACCTTGGTCTGAATTTTCACTGTTTCCATGACTTCTCGGCTTGTGTTGTCATATGCCCGAATCACCTGGGTTGTCGGCACAAAATCTGCGATTTTTAAACTGATTGCATATGTAGTCCTTGCTGGGCATACATTGATGGCGGACCCTGTGTCGACAAGCACCACGGGTATCCATTTATTTCTGCACTCCACGGAGATGTGAAGTGGCTTGTTATGGTCCGCACCCTCAGGTGGCAATTCTTTGTCAGAAAAGGTCAACATCGGGGTAGCTCCTCCCGGAAAAACTAAGCCTACCAGCTGTTCGGGCGTGGTGTCTATAGAGAGCTTGGCCTTGTCCATGGCCGATAAGACAGCTTGTCGATGCACTCGTGATGCCATAAACATTCCCCAGATGGAGATGTCTGCTTGTATCTTCTTTAACTGCTTTAGTACAACCTCTTCTTCGACTTGCTTCTCTTTCTGTCTCTCAGCTTCTTTATCTTTCCCAGATGCCTCTGGCTGGTCTAGGTGCGGGGGCTTGAAATACCATCTGCTTCTCGTCATATGATTGACCTCACCGATATACCAGGTATTATCTGGCTGATTACTCCCCCAATCCTCATCCGTGTGGGCAAGACATAAATCATCATCCTCCCACCACATTCCGTTGGCAGCCAACAGACACATGTCTGGCTCCGATTCAATTGTACCCGCAGTACTCTCTGTCCACATGCTCGCGGCATTCTCTATCTTCGTGCACACAGCACTCTTAGTCCCCTCAGGGCCCTTAGCTTTCCTAATTCTCTCGGCATCCTGAAACCTTTCTTGTTCCAACTGCGTCAGTACAGCTGGCTGTTCAACAATTCCCGCATTCATAATGCCCAAATCTCGAGCGGAATTCTTAGCACCGGCGCTCTCCGGCGATTCATTCTGATTTCCAGCCCTTCCGTCCATCACTGATATACTTGCCCCTGCCGGGCCCTGTTCTAACTGAGCTTTGTCAACAACGTCTGGCAAGTCATCGAGCCACCCAGTAGCCTCTGCCGACTCCTCATAATCAAACCAGTTGACTGCCGCGTCTCCTGGATCTTGGTCGTTGAAAAACTGGAGGTTGGCCAAGTCCTCTTCCACAACCGTCAAACCATCTGTCCCCTGCTCAAATCCATCTCCTCGAATCACACACAGCTCTGCCTTCTCTGGCAATTCAATATTAGGCTTAAACTGGCCTGCTGGCAGAATGTAATCACTCGGATTGTAGGCTTCCCCAGCGACACTCCCAGACTGCTCAAACCCTGATCGGACAATTCCATCCTCCTCTGAAATCTCCCCTGTTCTATCTTTGCCAATCATCACCATTGGCTCGGGTTGGGTTCTGGAGATGTCCAACATGCACAAAGAGTCAGTGCAGTTAGGAATGAGCACCTCTGGCTTAGGTAGGTGAGAAGGAGTGATATATATGCTGGGATCGTAAGACACGACCCCAGTCTGGATGAAGTTGATTCTTTTGGGAGGTGGAGCTTGGTTGTGTGGTGGGAGAGGGTTTGTTGTGACATTGGGTTTTTCTGGAGGTACAATCACCTGTTTGTCAATGAGGTCTTGAATCTCATGACGCAATCTGAAACATTGGTCAGTGTCGTGACCATGTTGTTGGTGATATGCGCAGTATTTTGTTGGGTTATGGGAAGGAGGGAGTGGATTTGGCAATGGCCTCGGCTCCAGGGATTTTAGATACCCTTTCCTGATTAATACCCCTAGAGCCTTGGACAGGGGCATATACAGTGGGGTGAAGGTTCTTTGGCCTCTAGGTTGGAATCGAGTGGTTTGTGTGTTGCTTCCGGACGCGCCGGAGAAAGGTGTAGCTGCCATGGGTCTTGGAAGGGGAGGGGGAATGGTGGTGACCACGCTCACCTCCGAAGCTCTTGCAGTTGTAGCGCCATTTGAGCTTGTATTGTTGTTGTGGTTAAAGGTTCTCCTGGGTTGCTCTCTATCTTGGTCAATCAGACCCTGTTTCATTGCATCTTCGATTTGTACCCCCATTTCATGTAGATCTGAAAAAGTGGGAAAGGGGAGCACAATCATTTTTTGCATTGATTTTGGCTGGAGATTACGCACAATCATCCTGATTTGGTCTTTGTCGGTAGGCCTCAGGGTCATCATCGAAGCCTTCGCCCTCCACCGAGTTACGAAATCCGAGAAGCTCTCCTTAGGCTCCTGCCTTGTTGTTTCGAGATCTCGGGTCGTAATCTCGATTTGGGTGTTGTAAGAGATTGCGCAACAAAGGCCTCGGCTATTTCATCCCAACTTCGCTTGACATCATCCTCTAGCTTCGCATACCAGATAGCGGCCACACCCGACAGGGTCTGGCCGAATAATGAAAGCTTTTGTGGTCTAGTGAGGCCCATTGGCCGTAGTATATCTGAAAATAGCCGAAGATGCACCATGGGGTCCCCAAATCCGTCGAAGCGATCAATTTGCAGCATTTTAAACCTATCCGGCAGTGTAACAACCACGTCGGTATATCCGTCCTCGATATACGGGATAGCCTTTAACCCTTGGGATTTCTTGAACAACTTCTCAAGCCTTCTTAGTGTTAAAAATGTTGAATATTTTGCCATCTCAATTTTGGTAGTCATCGGTGCTTGTTCTAGATATTGTTGTAGTATCTTTTGCTATCTGCATTACCTGCTCTACTGGAGCATTCTATAATTCTCCCTTATGTTGCACTTTATGTGGGCCTTGTTTTGACAACCGAACTCTAGTATACCTTTCATTGAAATTTCACTCATTTGCTTCATGGTTTTCATCACTTTGAATGCTTGTCCAGTTGGGTGGAATGGTTTCTACTGCTGGAGAGAAAAATATATTTTTTTAAAATGAAATTGAAAAGGCCCTCAGCTTGCTTGGTTCCCATTTTTTAAAAACAATTTTCAAAAAATTTTACTTTCTTATTTTTTGTATTTTTTTGTTTTTACTGAATTTTTTTAATATTTTATGCAAATTTTTTACTTTTTAGACACACCTAGCATAAATACACCTTAAAAGTAAAAGAATTGTAAACAAAATCTTTTAAAAATTCACTAAATACCAAAAATACAAAAAAAAAAATACAAGAATTCAATACATTTTTTGTATTTTTATGTATTTCTTAATTTTTTTAAATATTTTTTCACAATTTTTTACTTTTTAGATAAATCTAAGTATGGTGCATCTAAAAAAGTAAAAAAAAATATTTAAAATTTTAAAAATATTCACTAAAAACAAAAAAATACGAAAATCAAAAAATTTCTACTTTCAAAAAACTTAATCTAAAAAACTCAAACCAAACACGCTGATGTGTTCTTGCAGAATCCAAAAATGGTGGCCAGTTCGATAATCTACAATGGTGCTTCGGGTTTGAAAATATAGGACAGTTCGGAAAATTTTCATTCGCGTTTCTTCTTTTGTGCTGTTAGTTTAGGCAACAGTAGAGTCAGTGGCGGAGTCAGAAAATTAAATTAGAGGGAGCATTTATTAATTACAATATCAAAAATGTTTACAAAAATATTTCACGCAAATTTTTATAATTGATTTCGAGAAACATCAAAAAAATAATGTTATTTATAACTAGTGTATTAGACACAATATAAAAATATATATATATATATAGATATAAGTCTTAAAATAAATTATATAATAATAAATTATTTTTTTATACAAAATTTGATTAAAAATTCAATATAATGGTAATACCACGTCATCATTAGTATGTGATATCACCAATTAATAGTAAATAAACACAGAGAGTGAACCTTACATGTCAAATATAACTAATAATTTAATAAATTTCATATTTTTATAATGAGATTACTTATACTTACATGTCAATAATAATGATATCACCGTTATATTCAAAATTTTCATAGATAATATGGTTTATAATAGTCTCCTTATTTTCAATCAAAATAACCATTATTGTTCTCTTAATTTTTAAAATATTATTGACATTTCACTCGAATAATATTTTTGTAATTTTTTTATTTAAAAATTTTCAATTCATGTCTTCGATGTGTAGCTCATCATCAGTCGGCATGCACGAGGTGTATCCTTTTGAAACATATATTGTGACCCTTCTGAGAGGTAAATCGGAGGCTGTGTTTGAATTGGTCTTGTTAAGGCTTGTATTCCTTTATTCGGCATTTTGTTCCAAATATGCGTTGTCACGCCCGTTTCATTTGCATTGTGATGCACGTTCCAATTGCATTGTTATGCACCCACTTCACTAGCATTGTTATGCTCATTCATTGCATTAATTATGCACATCTATCTAGCATTGTTATGCTCATTACTTGCATTGTTATGCACCTTTTCACTTGCAATTATCATTCTTTCTCCTCGCGCATGCAACGGGTTAGACCTTTTCTGGTTACGAGCATTTGGAATACGTTTCAATGCTCACACCATTCCGAAACACCGGGACACGTCCCTATGTTTCTCCTCTCTTTTGAAACACCAGGATACGTCCCTACGTTTCTCTCTCTTTCCGAAACACCAGGATATGTCCCTATGTTTCTCTTTCTTTTTGAAACACCGGGATATGTCCCTACGTTTCCCTCTTTTCGAAACACCGGGATACGTCCCTATGTTTCTCTCTCTTTCCGAAACACCGGGATACGTCCCTATGTTTCTCTTTCTTTTTGAAACACCGAGATATGTCCCTACGTTTCCCTCTTTTCGAAACACCGGGATACGTCCCTACGCTACTCTCTCTTTCCGAAACACCGGGATACGTCCCTATGTTTCTCTTTCTTTTTGAAACACCGGGATATGTCCCTACGTTTCCCTCTTTTCAAAACACCGGGATACGTCCCTACGTTTCTCTCTCTTTCCGAAACACCGGGATACGTCCCTATGTTTCTCTTTCTTTTTGAAACACCAGGATATGTCCCTACGTTTCCCTCTTTTCGAAACACCGGGATACGTCCCTACGTTTCTCTCTCTTTCTGAAACACCGGGATACGTCCCTATGTTTCTCCTCTCTTTCCGAAACACCGGGATACGTCCTTATGTTTCTCGTACTTTTCCGAAATAACAGGATACGTCCCTATGTTTCTTTTTCCATTTCGAAACAACGGGATACGTCCCTATGTTTCTTTTTCCATTCCGAAACAACGGGATACGTCCCTATGTTTCTCTTTCTCGCCGTAACACCGGGATACGTCCCTAATCCTTGGGATACGTCCCTAACCTTTGGGATACGTCCCTAATCCTTGGGATTCATCCCTAACCACCGGGATACGTCCCTAATCCTTGGGATACGTCCCTAACCTTTGGGATACGTCCCTAATCCTTGGGATTCATTCCTAACCTTTGGGATACGTCCCTAATCCTTGGGATACGTCCCTAATCCTTTGGGATACGTCCCTAATCCTTGGGATTCATCCCTAACCTTTGGGATACATCCTTAATCCTTTGGGATACGTCCCTAATCCTTGGGATACGTCCCTAACCTTTGGGATACGTCCCTAATCCTTGGGATACGTCCCTAACCTTTGGGATACGTCCCTAATCCTTGGGATACGTCCCTAATCTTTGGGATACGTCCCTAATTCTTTGGGATACGTCCCTAATCCTTGGGATACGTCCCTATGTCTCTCTCTCTTCGGTTAAAAGCGTTCGGAATACGTTCCGAAGCTCACACCATTCCGAAACACCAGGATATGTCCCTATGTTTCTCCCTGTCCCATTTCCCCACACGATTTCAGTGTGTTTGGAATTCATCTTAGGTTGCATTGTCATGCACACCTCTTCACTTGCATTGTCACGCACATTCCACCTGCATTGTTCTATCAAACCGGCTTCGCGAAAGCACATAAGTCCAATTACAAACCGGCTTTGCGTAGTATATAAGCCCAATGTTCAAATCGGCTTCGCGTAGCGTATAAGTCCAATTATCAAAGTCTTCCTACATATCATTTGCATCCTGCCCCTGAACTACGCTGGTTTGATTCCTTGCAAAGGGATACGTAGGCAGCCTACGGGTACAACCATTCATTCATTTGTATTTTGTTTGTTTGTCCAAGTCTTCGGCCATGTCAAAAATGGGTCGTCTCTGGGCTTTGACATTCACTCCCATCATTCCTATGACTTCCGAGTTCTGTCAAAGAGGGGCAACTGTAGACACCCCATTTTTGACCGCCCTTAAGACTTGGGCACCACTGATGTTTTACTTGGTGGAGAAAGGTGTGCAGGGAAAATGTACAGTTTCTTCGGCAATGAGAGAGGCAAATCCTTCAAAACACTTTGTTTAGGGGTGTGGAGTTGAAGAAGAGAGGAAAGGAGAGGAGAAAACTAGTTTGGGAGAAGTTCGGCATGAATCCGGGTAGAAGCGAGTCGAGCCGCCTCGCTGAATTGGGCTTATCTGTCTGTACACTTGGATTTTAGCTATGGGGCCACCACCATCGGAAAGCTTACTTCCGGGGCTTCATTTTGCACTCAAGAATCTCTTAAAGCCAAGTCCGGGTGGGGGAGATATGATCAGCTGAAGTTGGGCATCATCCCGGTTGGATCGAATCTGCGCGGCTTCACCAAAATGGGTATAACTTTTTCCACAGGAGGAATTTTAATACAAGGTTTGCGCCATTGGAAAGATGACTTATGGGGCTTCAATTTGGACATCCACTGGAACTTTTTGACCTCATCGGCCACCCATCGGCACTCTATATATCCGACCGGCCAGTATAAATTGCAGGTCGGCAATATATTGTGCCGACCGGCAATTTATTTTGCTGATGACCTCCTTTCATGGCCGATATGCCCCTTTTGCACCCCTCAAGCATGGTGCATGCCAGCTGTGCCAGCTATTCTCCATTCAAACCCTCTGTCCGAGATTTTGCCTTTTGGGGGAAAAATTGACTTGTTTTCCCCCCCTTTTTTCCCCCCTCTTTTCCACCCCTTTTGCTTATATATACAGCCCCTCCCCTTCAGATTTTGGGGTTACAAAATTTGTTTTGAGAGCCTTGCATCAATTCTCCCCCTCTCTCTACTCTAAGCCTCAAAACACCAAGTCCTACACCCTTTTCTTCATCACCACCTAGCACCACACTACCACTTCCATTCTAGCTGCTTGGAGGTCTTCTCAGAGGCTAGGAGGCAGCTTTTCTTGGTCCAAGAGGCAGCAAAGGATTGGTCTTCAAGGGTGAGTTGATTTCTCCCTCTTTCTAGCTCATTTTTGCAAGTTTTCTTAGCCCCTTTTTCTTGCTGTTTTGAGCTCCGACCAAAACTGAAAGTGGCATTTTTTTAGCTCTATTTCATCTTTCATTAAGGGTCTTACCCTGTTTGGGACCCCCATTTTGCACTTGCTTCATTACCCCTTTGTATGCCATAATCTTGCATAGTATTTTTGGCCTATGTGTAATCTGTTTTGGAGCATAATGTAAACTGTAGATAGGCTTATGTTGAGCCCTTATTCAACATTGAAGAAGGGCTCATCACTGTTTGGGACCTCCATGTGCCACTTGTCATTATCCCCCTCTTTGGTCCCCATTTTTGCATAATTTATTAGCCTATTGAGCTTCTGTTTTTGGACCTTGGTCTGAACTGAAAATGGCCCAATTTTGACCCTCTCTTCATGTTTCATTAAGGGTCTATGGCTGTTTGGGACATCCTTTTTATACTTCATGTTATAGCTCTCTTGGTGCCATTATTTTGCATAGCATTTTGAGCATACTTGTATCTGTTTTTGGGGTTTGTCATAAACTGTAATACATCATATTTTTGGCCCCTCTTCAATATTGTAGAAGGCCCCTTCTCTGTTTGGGGCCAGAATTTGTGAGTTGCTTCATTACCCCTCTCTTGGCCCCATTTTTGTATGCTAATCTAGCCTCATTTGTGTTCCCTGTTTGGCCATGCTTTAAACTGTAAACATGCTTTTTTTGGGGCTTCCTAGCTTCTGTCTTCATACTTTATGTTCAAATTATGCATGCATTGCATAGCTATAGGCCATTTCATGCACCAAAATTCATGTCTCGGGACTCGTTCCATGCATCGGATATCATTTCGCCATGATTCGGGGCTGTTTTGCATCTCATTTTGCCTCTGAAAATTGCATGATCATATGCCATATTCCATGTCTTGTCGTGCTTTGGTAGAGTGGCATTCGCGCCTTAGGTTCGGTCCTCAGTTTGCGTGCATATGTGCACGCATTTCGAGTGTCTCATTTTCATCTCATGGCCACTGATGTGAGTGCGGCTGAGGTCCACTCACATTGGTATAAGTCCATCTTGCATTTTGTATGCCATGTTTCAATACGTTGTGCATGTTATGTTGTTAGCATTGTGTGTGCCATATAGTTACATTGCATGCTTGTATGTTTGCTTGCATGCTTAGGTCGCATGTGCATTGTTGTGCATTGCCTCGCCTCTTGACCAACCATGATTGAGGTTGGGTCCCTTGTATGTTTTGTGTGCATTGCATTTGACATAGAAATGCATACTTGACTCTTTGGCCATCATGCATCGAAATGCGTGATTGGTGGCCCGAGGGTCGAGGGCCATGCTCCCTTGAGTCCATTACATGATAGGGAGTGTGGCCATGCATACATTTGCCTAAAAATTCCATGCCATACACTGCTTGCCCTCTGCTGCTGCCAATTGCAGGTTCTGCAGGAAGCTTTGGCCGGTCGGCCACACCAGGTGCCGATCGACCATTTATGGATGGCTAATAGCTCCATAGATGGTCGATAACCACCCTGCCATGGCCGGTGACCATTCCCCTTGGCCGGTGGTATTTCCCAATGTCCAGAGAGTGTTCCTTGGGAATTGTGCCATTTTTAAAGGAGCAAAGTAGGGAAAACAGAGGCAACTTGTACATGGTGGCGGATTTCTGAGCGAAACCGAGCGCGCATGCATTGGACCCTCTTCCCGAGGCTAGTTTTTACTGCTTAAATAGCCTAGTTAATTTGCTTAACTAGTTAATTGTCTGTAATATTTAATTAGCTTGTAGGTTAATTAAATTGTATTATTCTTTTGGTCCCTCCGAGCGAGGGCAAATTTGTAATAAGTGTGGGTGCGTGTGTGCATGTCTTCCAACCCCCACTCCTTTCTCCCTTTTATTTACCTGCTTATGATGGTAGACTAGGGCATATTTAAATTAGCATAACAGTATGATAGCATGCGTGCATCCATACATTCGTATTACATACATTAGGCTCGGTACATCATGCTAACTGCACTTGTATTTCAATTCCAAGTTGAGAATTGTTAGTTGCAGCATTTCAACCATGCCATCCTTTAGGATAGCCGAAGCCTGTTTAGATTGCATCTTTGCATGTGTTGCATTAAGCCATTTTTACATGAACAGGATCTATGCATCATGATTACTACCTAGTGTTCTGTTATTTGGCTCGGAGTACTAGGTAAGCTTTTATGCTTTAGCATATCGCATGCGGTGAATGTTGCCATGATAGCAATATTACCATAGCCAGCTGCTTATGGTGATATAACTGCTTGAATGCCTGTGGATGGAGGTCAAATTATCTAAATTCGGAATAATGCATTAAAACTGTGGGAAAGTTTTTAAGCCCACTAGATAGTGAAAAAACCATCTTTTCTAAAGCCCACTGATGGGCAAAACCTGCCATTTTAGCCTACTTGCGAGTAGCAAACCATTTTCAAAACAAAACATCGCTATGTTTCGTTCCAATTTTAGGGCATTTGGGTCTTATACTGTTGCCTGTGCGCATAACAAGTAATTCTAGCGCTAATAACCGGAATAAGAAACACATAACATTGTCGAAACTGGATATCATGGGTAGTAGAGGCCGATCTTCGGATCGGGCGAGAGGGGGTGCTCATAGCTGGCCTTCCCCAATCGTACCCAAGCTCCCGAGCCGAGGCAACTTTGGTGATGACGGACACGTGGCCTTTGGCACCGAGTCAGGGTTTCCTAAATTTCCAAAATAAAATATTTAGGTGGCGACTCTGTATCTGGCAAAGCAGTCCATGTTTGGCACTTCTTTCAAAAATCTATTTTCTCAAAACGATTTG
This sequence comes from Camellia sinensis, assembly GCF_004153795.1. Taxonomy (NCBI): domain Eukaryota; kingdom Viridiplantae; phylum Streptophyta; class Magnoliopsida; order Ericales; family Theaceae; genus Camellia; species Camellia sinensis. Next base: position 193,205 of record NW_021024589.1, read on the forward strand.
TCAGATTTGGACTCTTTGGTTCAGATTAAGAACCGTGACACAAATCTAGTCCGAACTGTAGCGGGGTCCCTCGCGGACGTGTTACAAGACACCCTATTTTTGACCAACTTTAAGACTCAGACATCATCGGTTGAGCGCTCGGTGATAGTGCATGTTGTGCTCGTTTAGGGTTTCCGGAGTGTTGGCTGAGAGCCTTGCCTCCGGGCCTCTGAACTCTTTGTGCTTTGGCTTGGTTTGCGGACCGAACCTTGTTTCTCTTCCCTAGAGGGAGGGAGAGGTCTGGTAGACCATCCTTTTGTGGTTGTAAACCACTTTTCCCGCTTGGAGACTAGTTTTCGATTTTCGGAGTCTTCGGCAGTGCGCCTTGACTCGAGATCGCTTAACGTTCTCCGTTTGGCGTGGTTTTTGAACCACACCTTGTTGCCTCTGCCTAGAGGGACACTATGGTTTTGGAGACCACTTTTGTGGTCGTAAACCACTTTTGGTGCTCTTAGACTAGTTTTCGGGGTTTTCGATTGCGCGCTTTGCCTCCAGAACTTTTGTCTTGCATCCTTTTTGGTTTGTTTTTGGTACAAACCTTGTTTTCCTTATTTGGAAGGTGGTACAAGGGTGGGAGACCAGTTCTTCTCCTTGGAGACCACTTTTCTTCTTGCCAGCCAGTTTTCTGGTCTGTCAACTGGTCTCCTTGGTCTTTGGGCCATCTTTTCTGGTCGGCCACCACACCATTACATTGTTTTCATGCTTTAGACTCTCTCCCACCATGGTCAACCACTTTTTGTCTTGGGAGACCACTTGTGGTGGTCGGCCGACCACTTCAAGTGGTCGGTTGCTTTTTGTCACCTTTTTAGAGATATCTTCAATCCAGTTGTGCCAGCTGGAAGGCACCAGAACCATCCTCCATACACGTATATGAAGGGATGGCCTTGGACCCCAAGCTTGTCCAACAAGCTTGAGCATTGGTTCTCTATAAAGGAGAACATCCTCCCTCATGGTTTAGGTTCAGATTTTTGTATTGAAGCTATACATATCATCTATATCTATGCATCTCCATTCCTCTTCATATTTGTGTTCAAAAGTGCATATTCTTCATACTTTAACACACAAACACACACTCAAACACCATACTCTTGGAACTGAGGTCCCTTGATGTTGTTTTTGAAGTTTTTGGGCTGGTTTTGGTTCAAAAAGTATGCTGGAGTTGCAGCTTTGAAAGTGTTCATCAAGGGTGAGTTTCTAGCCTTTAAACCCTTATCTTTGCTTAAGCTTTTGAACCTATTTGCATGCTATTTTTGGCTTAACTTTCTACTGCAAAAGGTTCTGATTTTTCATGCTTAACATGTTTGTTTAAGGTCACTTTTGTGTTAGGGATAGTCTACCCCCTCTTAAGCCTTGTTAGGCCTTGTTTTGAGCCATCCCTTTTGACTCTTGTTCTAGCCTTTGCATGACCTTTCTACCACTGAAATCCAAAGGATTTTCAGTGGTGGAAAGGTGATTTTGGGGTCCTAAATAGGAGAGGGTCATCCCCTCTCCTTGTGTTTTACATACTTGCTTCATATGCCTCATGTTTGAGCATGTTTATTAAGCTTATGTTGGCCATATCTTAGCATGTATTTGGAGTTATTTTGAGATGGCATGCCACTGTTTTTGGTTGCCTTGATCACCTCATGCATGCTTAATACACTTGTAGTGTAAATTTCATAAACTAGTCTTGTATGCTTCATGAAGTAGCATGTCTTTCTAAGCTTATGTTTACTCATTTTCCAGTAGATTTTGGTGTTTTTTAACAATGCCATGACTCTGTTTTGGGTGGGTTTGATGGCCCCTCGCCAAATACCATGCACTTGTAGTATGCAATTCCGATGAAGAGGCCTGATTTTACCATGCTTTAGACTGTCATTCTAGCATGATTTTGGTTATAACTCTTAGAAGATTTTTGTCCATGTTTTAGCACTGCTCTAAGCTCTGATTTGTATTTTTTGTGTCATGCAATGCATGCTTTGGTATATGCATATAGTACATTCTAGCTTGTCAGCCTTTGTTGTACAAGTTTACTAGCATGCATTGCTTGACCTACTTTGAATGATTTGCATCATTTTGAAATGTGAATTTCAGTCCATGTAGTGTGGCCACACACTTGCATCTTCAGCTTATTCAATGCGTTGGAGGTTTGCCCTTTTATGCTTAAACATGGAATCATTGGCATATTCCTTATGCCTAAGCTTGCGAGCCTATCATTTCAATGGTTTTTTGGGGTTATTTTTCATGACATAAACTCTGATTTTTGTTGGCGAAGCCATCCCATGCTTGGTCTTGGTAGGTGTAGTGTAATCCTCCATATTGCGCCTAATCGATCCATGTTTTTGGCCCTTTCATGTTAGCTTATTTTGGCTTCCTTCCTACAGTGTTTATAGCATTTTTGGCATGCTCTAGGACTATTTTGGGTTGTATTGCCATATGCTTTCATGAATTGCATATGTGTAGTGTAATTGGCCCATACTAGCCTTGTGTTTTGATTGCCTCAATGCCATGGCTTCTTTGAAGCTATTGGATGGTTGCATCATTCTCATGTTAATTTCAGAGCATGTAGATGTTTTTATGTTCCCACTCAATTCCTCTTTAATGCCTTGAGTGTTGTGCATTGTTGCCTTGTTTGTGGCCTAGCATGTATGCCATCTTGCCTAGGTCCTTGAGCTCCCATCTCAGCATGTTTTGGTCTTTTTTTAGACCTATTTGAGCTCTGTCCATGATTGGTTCAATCATTTGTGCCATGTATTGCATGCCCTTTGTGTAGTCCCTTTAATGGCTTTGTGCCTTAGGCCCTCTTGCATGCTTTACTTGTGTTGTTTGAATGATTTGGCATCATTTTTACACTTGATTTCAGAGCCTTTAGTATTGTTACACTTCCATGTTTATCGCTTCTTCATCATGCTTGAGAGTTGTGTTCTTAGGTCTACTTGATAGGCTAATGCATGTGCTTGCATGCCTTGCTCTTCATGCCTTCATTTCATCATTATGGCCACTGATTTGGGCATAACTGAGATCTGTCCATTTTGGTTTAAGTCCATCGAGCATTGTGTATGCCATGTTACATTGCGTTGAGTATGCCATGTTGCCTTGCATTGTGAATGCCATGTTGTTATTTGCATTGTGTATGCTATTTTATTGCTTTCCATTGAGTGTGCATGCCATTGGCATTGAGTATGCTATGTTACATTGCATTTCATGTTTGCATGCTTGTCCCTTGCATATTGTTCGCATGCTCGTTTTATTGTATTGCATGTTTGCATCGTTGAGTCGCATTGTGTATACCATGCTTATGTTGCATTTTGTTTGGAATAGGTGTTAGTCCAAACATGAGGAACGAGAGACGTTTCATACTTGAAGTGATGAAACGTCCCTCAATTCTCGGTCGCCGACGCTTTCATACATGATAGAGTTTTAGGCTTTATGTGTTTACTTGTGCATTCATTTTACATTGAATTGTGCAACTTCGTCTCTCGGCCATCATGCATTGAAATGCACGATTGGTGGCCCGAGGGTTGAGAACCGCACTCCCTTGAGCTTATGAAATGATAGGGAAGGTGGTTGTGCACACATATCTTGCAAATACATTGCCATGCCCTTTCTTGCTCTCTGTTGCAGCAAACTGGAGAAGTGCAGCAAAAACTGGCCGGCCAGCCAGAAAAACTAGCTGGCCGACCACTTTTTCTGATCTGCAGCAACAAAAAGTAGTCGGCAGGTGGTCTCCCACATCAATAACTGGTCGGCCACCCCCCCACAAGTCCCCAAGATGAGTTAGAAGCTTTCTGAAGCTTGGTGCAAGGTTCTGAGAACAATTGCAAACAGAGGCAAGTTGGGGCATCGCGACGGATTTCCGAACGAGGCAACCGGGTATGCATACACTCTTCTTCCTCTGAGACTCCTGATTTATCGCTTTACTTAGCTAGTTTATGCTTTGGTCTTGTACCTAATTAGCTAATGTGCTTAGCTATTCAATTTATGTTGTAATAATTAGTTGTAGCTAGTTATTCAATTTTGTGATGTAATAATTAGTTTAATTATCTTAGATTAGCTAATTAGCTTCTTATTCGGACCCTCCGTCGAGAGGGCCAACTGTTGTAATAAGCGTGCGTGTGTGTGATGCATGTCTTCCAATCTCTATTTCCTTCTCCCTTTTACTTAACCGTTTACGATGGTTAGTTCTAGGGTATATTTTGATTAGCATACCTTATACTTTGCATGCGTGCATCCATTCATCTGTATTGCATGCACCGGGCTCGGAGTATCATACTAACTACATTGTATTTCACTTCCTATTTGAATACATGTACCAAGTTGTATTTCATATGCCATCTTAGAATAGTCGAGCCTATTTTAATTGCATTCTCACATGTGTTGCATTAGCTATCTTAACATGAACTAGGATCATGCATGATTTCTAACTAGTTCTCTGTTTTGGCTTGGAGTACACTGTGAGTGTTTACGCTTTAGTATACTGCATGTGTGTTAATATTGCCATGTTAGCATGCTTGCCATGAGGCTAACTGCTTAATTGATTAACTGCCTGAATGCTTGTGGGTAAATATTGGATTGCTTGAATTGGAACAATTCATCAAATCCCTGATTTAGCCTACTTGCGAGTAGCAAACTTCAAACTGTTTTCAAACAAACGAACATGCAATGTTTTGTTCCAACTTAGGCGATCTAGTCTATACTTGTATGTTGTGCGCATCACATAGTAATTCTAGGTTAATAACCGAAATAAGAACACATGTGTTTTCAAAAACAAAATATCATGCTTAGTACAGGCCGATCTTTGATCGGGTGAGCGGGGGTGCTCATTGCATGACCTTCTCTTCTCGTACCCAAGTTCTCGAGCCGAGGCAACTTTGGTGATGACGGACACGTGGCCTTAGGCACGAGTCAGGGTTTCCTAAATTCTCTCAAAATAAAATATTTAAGTGGCGACTCTGTATCTGACAAAGCAGTACATGTTTGGCACTTCTTTATAAAAATCAGTTTTCGAAAACAATTTGTCGGATTTGGACTCTTTGGTGATTTATCGATCTTGCATTGCACTTTGCGAGATTAGATTCAGAACCGTGACATGAGTCTGAACTTGTAATAGCCTAAAGAACAAAATAGATTTCGCACCCTTCGCGCGTGGAGCTGGGGAGTTCCCGGGGCACGTCTACACTATGCCTGTGTGAGAAGTGCATATTCTATGCATGACAACAACTATGATATAATGGCATGTTCTATGCGAACCAAACTATGCAACTTCAGAATGCATATTCTATGTAATAGTATAGGATGCATGTTCCATGCAGTGATCAATAGTAGAAAATGCATGTTCAATGCAAGATTAACAGCATGTTTACGCAAAACACCAAATGCATGCTCTATGCGAATGGGAAACAGAAGCATGCTCTATGCAAATACGAGGAGTGCAAGCACACTTTATGCAACTAGAGTAAGAGCACATTCTATGCAATGGTATAAGTGGAATGCATGTTCCATACGACGACAAAGAGACATATATTCTATGCGATAACAAAATGCATTCGTTAAGATCAATTCAGGAACAACTCTCGATATACCTCTCGGAAGAGTTGTAATATGTTAAAAGGATACACCTCGCTTATGTCAATGAGCAACGAACATCGTACCCTAGAAACGCGATCTAGAGCCTTCACAAAGACATCCTGAACCAAAACACTGAACATTCCCTTTACTTCTTGAAATCCAAGAACACAAAACAGAACCAGGGACACATAGGAGACTCTTGGACACCTGTCGGCTACAAGAGGGAGTCGTCGGCCACCTGCCGGCCACTGGTGTGCCTTGTCGGCCACCAATGTGCCTTGCTGGCCATCAATGGTGCCTTGCCGGCCATCGATGGCAGGCCGAGGGCAAAACGGGTTTTTCGGCTTGGGTCTTTAAAAATAGGGCATGGCACTTCATTTCCACACAACTCCACCTTCGAAATTCTTCCCTCTTTCTCTCTAGGTGCTCATTCTCTCTAGATCCATGCTTTCTATGCATTTTCCAACACCCCATACAAACTTTATTCGCTAAATCCTCATAGTTCTCTTCACTTTGAACCAATTGGAATTTGATTTCAACGCTTTTTTCCTCATTCCCACCATTCTAGGCTCACTCCCCCCGAGTTTCTCTTGAGTTCTGTGCATTTTTCCCAGTTTTGACTTTTTCCTCCATTTTCTCTCTCATAGGGTTGACTTTTTCAAAGTTTTACCCTTTTCCTTCCCTTTTCCTCATTTTTACCCATCTCGCACCTATTTTCAGATGGCGGATGATGTTCCCCATGACGGGGCTCCTTCCGAGCTTCCCCCAATAGACTTTGAGGCAGACTTTGAGGCCGAGTAGAGCCATTACCTTTGAGTATACGACCTTTTGATCCAGTGAGGTACCATCCTCAAACACACATAGTGCCCACTGCAGGAGGTATCAAATCCTTTACTGACTTCGCTGAGGACACGCCAGAGGACCTCCTATTGAGGGAGCCAGTGTCTCATTTATTAGCCATTGTCGTTGAGGTACGAAAACTGTTTTTATGCATTGCTGCCCTTATCTATTTGCATTTCTTGCACTGCCTTCATATATGCATCGTATCTGATCACATTTCATGCATCACCTTGGTCTAACTGCATTTCATGCATTGCCACAGGGCGGGTCTCGTGCCTTTAGGGGCTATGGTACGACGGCCGCTCGAGATTGGTATGGCGAGCTCCCAGCTAGAGTTCGTGACATTAGTGATGAGACAGGCTTTGGTCTCTTCTGCTCCAGCTTGACTCCGGTTATAGTGAGCCATCCTCTCTTGGGAGCACTGGTGGAGAGGTGGTGGGACACCACTAACTCCTTCCACTTTTCCACCACAAGGGAGATGATTCGATCCCTCTCGACCTTGATATGGAAGAGTGGGAGGCAGCATGGCTCGAGCTGCTTGGGGCACATCCACCGATATACTGGGCAAGCATAGTGCGATACAGCTGGTTTGAGGAGCAGTTCAGGGGGAGTAGGCCCGAGATGATTGAGGAGATAGAGTAGTATGACCGGGGCTTCCTCATGTTCATCTTCAGTACCACCTTGTTTTTGAACAGGTGGAACACCGTGGGCCTGTATTTGCTGAGTGCCTTGGTGGTCCTTCCTCGAGTTCAGTTTTATGATTGGGGCAAAGTCGGCCTCACCACCTTATACGGATATATGAGCTCTTCTTCCCGTCTGCGAGGGACCTTGGTTAGAGGCTACTGGCGAGCTTGGGAGGTACATATCTCAGTTCCCTCTTTACACTTTACATTTTCTGTTCAGCATTTCTTACTTTACATCTGTTCAACACATGTGCTTTCTACTTTGCACTTTCTGCATCTGTTTATACTGTAAGCTTTCTGTTTTGCACTTTCTACCTCTGTTTATACTATGTTGATTACATACCTCTGCATTCTCCCTACAGCTATGGGTATACGCCTACTTCCCAAATCTTGTCCCAAAGCCTGTAGATGAGATGCCACTGATGGTCCCATTTTCTCAGGTATACAACGGCCAGCTTCGCCGTAGGACTAGCGAGTCCTTCATGTTTTTTCGGCAGTACTTCGACATAGTAGCGGCGTACGAGGTAATCTCAAAACAAAGTCATTTTTGCATTACAGCTATTATGACCCATTCATTAGCAAATGACAACGATTAATAACCTGTTTATTTTCCATTTTAGATCACACGGTAGCCTTGGGCCATGATACCGACAGGGCTTCAAGCCCAGTACCATGCGGCTTGGGGGATTTCCCGCTACCATATTCTGCTTGAGGGCCCAATTTGCCTACCCTGGTTCCTAGGCGAGCGCTTTATGCGCCAGACCATGGGCCTGCCTGCTCCATTTATACCGATGGTACCCCCAATGTCCATGAGAGCGACACACAGCCTGTCTGCCGATGAGGTGATCCAACTCATGGTAGGCTTGGAGGCAGAGTATTTCCATGTCGACGGCGACTACGCGACCTTTATCCAGACACACTTGATGCCGCCTTTGACCGGCATTCGTGGGGGTGAGGGAGTGAGAGCTCCTGCTGCGAGAGTGAGACGCAGAGTGACCCGGACGAGCAGAGCCTGTGGCAGAGGGGCCTTCCAGGCGAGGTAGGGGACCGGGTGGCTAAAGCTGCCTACTACACTCATATGTTGGCAATATACTGGAGAGGGCTATCAGATCTCGATTGAGCCCGCAATAGCTGGGCACAGATATACTAGAGCTCAGGATGCACCTCCGGTATGTACCATATTTTTAGTTTTCCCGTCTCTTTTTGATATTTGTTTGTTCTGGACATTAATCGTTCCCAATGCATTTGCAGGCACCCCAAGGATACACCGAGGATCTGCTGGAGCTATTAGCCTCATTCGAGGGCATGACATTGTGGAGGGAGGCCCTACTCAGCTTGCACGACATTCAGGTAATTTCTTCAGTTTTCTTACATTCCAGTCATCGAATTTCCACTAACACACTGAAACTAACATAAGAACTTATTCTTACTGCACTGATACACTGCATCTGAAATATTACATTTTCAAACTGTATTCATACTCTGTACCTGACTTCATCATATACGCATTCTCCCCCATACTTGCATCTGATACGCATACTGTGGCTGACATATGACAACTGTCTTTTCAGGTCCCACCCATACCGGGTGCGCTAGTAGGAGCAACACCAGGACCGGCAGTGTCTCCTCAGGCAGTAGGGAGAGAGAGACAAGCTCCAGCGCGCAGTCGAGGCTGAACCAGGGGCACCCAAGCTGAGAGTGGCCCTTCAGAGCCCATTCTGAGCGATGATGATGCTGAGACTAGGGAGGTCGAGGAGACAGCGAGTCGGCATGCTGAGTCATTTGAGAGTGGAGATGACGATGCTGGCTCGGATTCTGAGAGTGAGGATATTGAGGCTGAGGAGGGCTCCGAGGCGAAGCGCAGAGACCTCTCCGGTTCAGACTCTGATCCAGATCCAGATCCAGATTGTGGTGCTGATGGAGGCAGTGCCCTAGAGTCCCCTCCTCCGAGGAAGAGGACGAAGAGGGCCTCTAGATCTTGAGATGGATGGCGCTGATTTTTTGTATTTTTGCTTAGTTTCTTTTTATTGGTAGTTTTAGCACATTGTACAGCTTCAGACGAGTTTTATTTTCCTTAAAAAAACTTGCACTGCACCTTTTGTAAAAACTACCATGATCGGAATGAAAATCAGTTTTCATTTGAAAAAGTGTTGTATTTTGCATCATGACCATCGCACTGCATGAAAATGAGATTGAATTTGACATTGAAAACCAAATACTTATATTGTCACAATAGTCTGAATCAGGTAACAAACTGACCAACAACTGAAATAATCAAAGTAATACAACTCGATAATCAAAATAACAACAACTTGATAAACAACAAAACAATTCGATATACAATAAAACAATTTGATATACAACTCAATGAGCAAAACAACTCGATAAACAAAACAAAAAAAACTCAAATGCAACTCGATAAACTTGCTTAAACAAAAAGGACTCAACACAAAACCCTAAAACACAGAATGAACAGAACAAGATCCATGCTACCAGCACTTTTCAGCACAGATAAGGGCAGCAGGCTAGAGTGGGAGGCTGCCGGCCATTAGTGGTGAATGCCGGCCACATGCCGGCCATGAGAGGTGGCTTGCCGGCCATCCATACCTCTTGTCAGCCATCAATGATGCCTTGCCGACCATCAATGTGTAGGACCTCCAGAATGTTGACACTTGGCTTCCACTCACTGCCTTATCTTCTACAAAAGCTCCAACTTCGTGATTTCTTCATTTCAGCTGTTGTTTTGCCACAAATAGAGCCATTTCTTGCCCAAAAACTCTCAGACTTGATTACAACTTTGGATGGCTCAGAAAAGATGAATTTCTAGGGTTTTGACCTATATGTACTATTCCCGCTGAGTTGTTCTCCGCTTTGTTTTCTGTTCCTCCAAGCTGCGGCTAGATGTTGGAACCCAATTACGTACGTCTTTAACTTCGAGGGACAAGAGGTATGCCCGACAATTGAAGAATTTCAAGTGCTAATGGAGTCCCGGTGCGACGAGGAAATCTTGCCTCAGCCCCATTTTGGTCACATCCAAGCTTTACGACGGATGTGTGGGCTCACTTTGCATAAGGCTCGATCATTGATTCACAATGGAGAGCTAGACATCCCCAGCTTGATTCGTAGATTTTCTGACGCCGGTGATCGATGCGATCTTCTTTGGCAGGATTTTTGGCAACATGCCCTTTGTTTGTGCATGTTAGCGCATTTTCTCCTTGTCCCTAGTTCCGGAGGGTCTAGCATTCGGCTAGTTGAAGTGGCCCAAGGCCTAAAAGAGGGCAAGAGTTGCATCGACTTAGTGCTAGCCGTGACCATGATAGGCTTAGACGCCTTCCATCGGCGAGAGACAAACAAATTTGTGGGAAATCCACTACTTCTGCAGGTATTGTTTCCCACCCAATCTAATATGTGTTTCTCACATCCCTCGACACTTATGCTCTGTTTTTCTCTTAAAGCCCTTTTCTCCATTTTTCTCTCAGCGCACACCTCTCTATTCTTTAATCTCTCATATTTTTCATCCCTCCCCAGATATGGCTGATGGATAAGTTGAAAGTAGTGGACTCTTGCCCTGCATACTCAGCACGAGCATACTTCTTTTGCCAACGGCTAATAGATTTCCTGAACGAGGGATGGTCGTGCCATTGGATGTGCAACAGGTCGGCTGTTGACATTGCTTGGCGTTGCCCCTGGTTTGATCTACCCGAGATGAGCTACAGCATGACTCGACAACCTGGCATTCAACTGATTGGCTTGACACACTGTGTATTCTACTTTTCATTTAGGTTCAGGCGTCAGTTCGGACACGACCAAACTTGCCCAGGAGAGGGGGTAGAATACCCAACTTCATTTCCAATCCGAGGTTCACAATCAGCTTCATACCCAGCTACTTGGAGGACAAGAGAACTTCTGGCTCCTGCCTCTAGTTTCAATTGCGCACTTTCTAGCGAGTGCTTGACTTGGCTTGAAGATAAGGCTCAAGCTGGGCCTACTTTAGCATCTGAAGCTTCTATGAGCTCAGGGAGAGGACGCAGGAGCACCTGACTCATCTATGCCCCAAGTTTATTGCTTTGATCTTTACTTTTCAAGTTTTCTTTTTTAATGTAATAAAAGCAACTTTGATTTGCATCGAGACCTGGGGAACTTTGTATCGAAATCAATGAAATTGAAGTTGTGAGCACTGAAAGTTTTCCTTTTGGTCCAAAAATGGTCTAAGTTTTAAAAAGATTAATTTGAACAAAATTAACTTTTATTAAAACCTTTCAAAATCATTTTCGATAAGGATCATAACTTGACACATATGGAATCAATCCTTGAGATGTACAACCCCAAATCCAAAAACAATGAAAAATTGCCCCTTGTCTGAAATAGCACTGCACTGCATTGTAACCAGTTCTCATAGTGAAGATCACAACCAAACTCTCAGATACAAAAAGGACAAAGATGACCTGATCAATGACATGGACATGACAGTTGATTTGGAAGTGTTTACGGTCAAATTTTGAGATGAAATTGGCTATGTATCCCGAAGACGAGAATTAGGCCTTACGTAGTTCGGTTCCGGTTCACTCGAGTATTAACACTCTCCTTTTGTGCTCCAACTTTTGCCAAGGCCGCCCTTTAGGATTTTCAACCTTGTAAGCTCAGTTTTTCTTTTTTCCAATTTTTTTGTGCTCTAACTTTTGCCTAGGTCACCCTTCCAGGTTTTCGGCCTAGCGAGCCACTCAAGGATAGTATTTCTTCAACTTGTCCATGTTGATCGATTGGGAGAATTCTAGGCCATCTAGGTCCATAAGAATGGCAGCTCCACCCGACCAGATAGATTTGATAATGTAAGGACCAGTCCAATTGGGTCTGAACTTGCCCCTAGGGTCATGGATGGGAGCTCGGTTGTCTTTTAGCACCAAATCCCCTTCTTTGAGATTCCGGGACTTAACCTTCTTGTTAAAAGCCCTGGTAATCCTGCGTTGATAACCCTGAACATGGTACAGTTCTTTCAGCCTTCTCTCATCAAATAACATTAGTTCTTCAGACCAACTCTGCTGCCAGTCCGTTTTTGCTATCTGGCACTCAGGCATAACCCGCAGTGACAAAACCTCTATTTCGATTGGCAGAACAGCCTTCATCCCATAAACCAAAGAGTACGGAGTTGCTCCAGTAGATGTCCAAATTGAAGTCTTGTAGCCCCAGAGTGCAAATGATAATTTATCTAGCCAGTCGCTGTAAGTCTCAACCATTTTCTGCGAAATATGCTTGATATTCTTGTTGGCGGCCTCAACAACTCCGTTAGTTTGCGGCCGATATATGGATGACTTGTGAAAAGTCACATTGTATTTCTCCAACAAGTCTATCACTTCTTTCTTGAAGTGGGAATCATTATCTGAAATAATCTCATTTGGGATCACATAACGACAAATGATGTTATTCCTGATGAACTTGGCCACGTGCGATGCTTTTAGCACTGCATAGGATTGGGGCATTTTAATTGAGGCATTTTACAGAACATGTTGTATGCACACACACACACACACACACACACACAAAAAGAAGGAAAGAAAGAGCTTTACAGTACCAAAATAGGCAAAATACCCAAAATGAAATTCTCAAGTTTAGAGAGAGATGTGGAGATGGAAGAGTGGCCAAACCTAACCTTTGCAATGTTTGACATACTCATTGTTTGTGCCACAACAACCTAACAAAATCCCAAAAACAACAATCAACCAAAAAATAAAAAGAAATGTACTAAATCCAGGTCATAAAAACTCAAATCACTCTAAAATTATAAGATTACCATGCTTAATCGATGTAGAATGAAATCTATACAAGAGAGAGTTTAATGGTGCTTACTTAGAATCTGTGGTCGAAATCAATCGAAGACTAGATCAAGAGGTAACTAAGACAGAAGGGTTGTGGCGTTGACTAAGATGGAGGAAGCTCCTGATTCCATATAATGGTGGTTGCTTGGCAAAGAAGAATGAGGGGCTAAAAGGGAGAGGAAGATGGAGCTGAGATGAGATGAAGAGAGAGAGAGAGAGAGAGAGAGAGAGAGAGAGAGAAGATGATATACAGGTTCAAAATTTGAAACTCACAATCTAGAAGAGGCGTTTAAAAGGGATAAGCAGGAGAGTGAAAGAGAGCTGCAGAGCATTGAATGAGAGGGGTATCACTGGAAAGCAAGAGGGATGCGCTGGAGAGTGAGAAAGAGTTGCAGAGTAGAGGGGAGAGAGAGAGAGAGAGAGCAGGAAATAGTGAAATAGGTGGCTAGGTTTGGGAAGGAGAAGAATAAAGAAAACAGTGTTGTTTTGGTAGTAAGATTAGACTCTCATGAGTTAGCAATAAATTTCCAACTATTTGCATAAATCCCCCCACTGATTTGTAACTTTAGTCTTCTGCCCCCACTAGGCAGTAATTCCCCCATATTATTATCAAGAAAATAGTGTTTTAGAATTTTTTTCTAAAACGTTAAATATATATATATATATATATGAAAACAATGCAAAAATCAAAAGCACTATAATTTTTATGGGTTAGGTTTCTCTCATGTTGAAATCTTAACATGAAAGAACTTGAGGGGCTCGTAGACTCTATTACGGGTCTTGTTTTGATGATCCGAACAGTTCATTTTGTAGGACCTTTACTATATATATCATCCATAAAAAAAAATTAAGTCACGCCGATAATCATAATATTTTCTTTAGTCTTCTGCCCCCACTAGGCAGTAATTCCCCCATATTATTATCAAGAAAATAGTGTTTTAGAATTTTTTTCTAAAACGTTAAATATATATATATATATATATGAAAACAATGCAAAAATCAAAAGCACTATAATTTTTATGGGTTAGGTTTCTCTCATGTTGAAATCTTAACATGAAAGAACTTGAGGGGCTTGTAGGCTCTATTACGGGTCTTGTTTTGATGATCCGAACAGTTCATTTTGTAGGACCTTTACTATATATATCATCCATAAAAAAAAATTTAAGTCACTCCGATAATCGTAACATTTTTATTTTATCACATTTGTCTCTAAAAAAATGGATGGTTTATTTCAAAAATATATTTTCGTCTATTTTTTTGGACCAAAATGTGGTAAAATAAAAAAATTACAATAATTGGATTGAACTAATTTTTTTTATAAATAATATAAATTGAGGGCCTTACAAAATGAACGATTCAGATTATCAAAACGAGACCCATAAAATGCCCTATAAGCCCCACAAGTTCTCTCATGTTAAGATTTTAACATGAGAGAAGCTCAACCCAATATAGTTTTATCTTTTTAGAAGGAAGAAATCATTTAAAAAACTTAAAAATATATTTTTTAATATTTATTTTTGCCAAGTTAATTTGTTTTTTTCAAAAAAATTTAGAAAATCAAACCAAACATTTCTCATTTTTCAAATCTCTATTTGAAACAACTTGAGATGTTTGTGGGGCCTACTATGAGTCTCATGTCAACAATTTAAATCATTCATTTTGAAGGGTTCTTCGTGTATATCATTAATGAAAAAAATTATCTCAATTCGATAATCATAACATTTTAATTTTATTATGTTTGTTTTCAAAAAAATAAATAGTCTATTTTCAAAAATATATTTGTCGTCTATTTTTTAGAGAAAACACGATAAAAATGAAAATGTTATGATTATCAAATCGAGCTAATTATTTTCACGGACGATATACATGAAAGACCTTACAAAATGAACGGTTCGAATCATCGAAACAAAACCTATGGTGAGCCCTAAGGGCTTGTCACGTTCTCTCACGTAAATATTTAAACTAGAGAGAAACTGAACCATTCAAGGAGCAATTTCAAGATAATTACACAGAAAAGTGTTACACTCTGCATATAGAATGGGACTTGCATTTTTTTTCCTCTTGATTTAAGATTTCTCAAAAAAATAAGTTACATCATTCGATAAATAGATGAGGGGAATAAGGGGACAAACAAAATGTGTTATTATATTTGATTAGGATAAATAAAAGGTAGCATCTCCGATGGTTGTGTCATTAGTTATACTTTAGGATGGGAAAATATCCCGATTCGCCGCTTGGCTTCACAAAATTGATACTCCAATAGTGTGCCATTGCCCTAACTAAGAAATGACAAAGCCATCTTGTTGCCGAAGGTTGGATCTAATTGGCTTGGGTTGAAATCATCCTAACTTCCAATATAGTGATCCTAATTTAGACCCAACCTATTTATTACTTTTGCATACAGGAAACCATATTCATGATGGTTGTTCATTTCTCTTTATGTTTGGTTTTGGCTTCAGCGATTGACACCATCCTTGTTGGTGTCGATACTGCCTCATTTTCTTTGTTTTGTTTTGCTCCTAAGGTCGACACCAACTTTGAAGGTGTCGACACCATCTTCTTGGAATAGCTACTGAATTTAGGTTGACACCTGCCTTCGTGGTGTCGACACTTGTCTTTTGTTGTTGGCCGCAAGGGTTGACACCAGTCTGGGAAGGGTCGACCCTTGTCTATTGCAGAATCTGGGTTTAGTTGCTGAAATTTAGTGTCGACACCTCTGGTCCAAGGGTCGACACCTTGTTTGCTGCCATCATTGTCAATTTTTGTCAATTCTTCCTGCAGGGTCGACACCACCGACACAAGGGTCGACCCCTATGAGTTTTTTTTCCATATTTTAGTTCAATTTTGGGCCCTACTTCTTAGGGATTTTGACTTGTTCTTTTGGGTTGACATTGGGACTTTATTTCACTTTAACCTAGCACTATAAATAGGGCCTTCACTTACCCTTTTCTTTACTTTATCTTCTCTTTCCCCTCTCTAAATCGTGAGTCACTCTTCTCTCTCTCTAAACTCACTTTTTCGCTCAAAGATCTTCAGATCTACTCACTTAGAAGCATCTCCTCACCTTGCTCCTTTGAGATTAAGTGTAGAGCTTGTTGAGGGCTTCGTTTTGATCAGAACAAATCATTGTTTCGTTACTATCAACTTTTGGATTTTTCTTCCTTCTTTCTTTTCTAAGTTTGAGGTAGGGATTCTCTGCACCCTCTTATGATTTTTAACTTAGTTATTTGATATTTCTAAAACAATATTGTGGTTTTTGGAGATTTTGGGCAAATCTAGGGTTTTGGTTGGAAATCAAAAAGAAAGGTTTTCAAATGGTTTGTTGGAAATGCTTGTAGAAAGGTGTTTATTGTTGATATATGATGAAGCGATAAGTTTTTACCTTTGGAAATGATTTGTAAAGAAAAAAGTGATTTTGCCCTAGAAATCTCAAATTTCGATGTTGTAAAGATAATGGAAATGATGTTGAGTTTTATGTAATTGGAATGATTTCTTTCTCTACTCAAAAGTGATTTTAAAAGAAAACGAGGTTTTGCTCTAAAACCATGGGTTTGACTTGTGTTGGAAAAATATTGAAGGATGACATTGGTTTTGTAATATCGTTCACGTTTTGATGATGGTGATGGAGGATATTGATGATGATAGTGGAGTTGGATAGGTTATATTGTAATGCCCCACTTTTTATTTCATGGATATCATTACCAAATCCTTTACTATAATATAATTTCAGAGATCTTGCAGGGAAATTCAATACATCAATAAAGACAATTAAGTAAAGGTTCTCTCATTCAGATACATAATGAATGCAACATGAATTATAATTAAAAAAATTGCCCGCAGGCTTATATCAATACATATAAGAGAAGGGCTCAACCTTTTTTCAACAATGGCGTTCCGCCAACAAATAAAAGGCCCCGTGACCAATAGATATAGAAGATTCTCGATCTTAAACACTTCTCGACGTTCACCTGAAAAAGGATTAGCAATGTGGGATGAACATAAAGTCCAGTAAGAATCCCAACATGATCCTAAATAATAACAACATACAAATAGCTATGATCATGAACACTTTATATCATATCATATACATAATGTGACGGTTTATACAAGAATATACTTATATAAGAACTTTTCTTAAAATCATTCATTTCATTCAACAATATAAACAATTCACTTTTTTCTTTCGTTATGTTACCTTTTATCAAATTCACATGACAATAACAAGTTCTTGAAAACAATTTCACAAAGCCCATTACGTTTTCCCCTACTTTTTGGACTTACACCTGGTTTGTTTTTTAAACATATTCACAATTATCCGATTTCCTTCACATTATTTACAACCTTAATACAGTACCTACGTCCATTTCCAACACATTTATATATATATATATATATATACACACATATATACATCCAACATGAAAAACGAAAACACCAAGCACCCAACAACTATCTACTCAACACATAAGATGGCATGGCCTTCCTGATCCATAACCATCATAACCCATAATAAACCTAGATACACTAAGACAAGAATGATAAATGAGCTCTTCTCTACCGACCTTAAGCACGGTAAGCCAAGGATACACCTTTCTATAACAAAATGCCAATGTACTAGACATTAGCTAGAAGGTAATGGTACCTCTACCAAGTTCTCCAGTCGTTAGTTGGAAGGTATTAGCTCATCTCATTCGAAGCGCGGCCAATTCTCCAGGCGCTAGCTGGAAGGTAATGGTAGCTCTCATTCTCAGCGCAATATTTGTTACTAGCCATCACAACATGTTTACATGCACAAGTAACACAAGTGTAATACATACACATAAGTTATTCAACACAACAGTGTCATCCTCCACCGATGACCAAGC
The DNA here is from genome assembly GCF_004153795.1 of Camellia sinensis. Lineage (NCBI taxonomy): Eukaryota > Viridiplantae > Streptophyta > Magnoliopsida > Ericales > Theaceae > Camellia > Camellia sinensis. The sequence goes on from NW_021024589.1 coordinate 210,992, forward strand.
ACAAAACCTCTAAATGTATGTACTAAACACATATATGATAATAATCCAACTCACATGAAACTTTAAATCCAAGAACAACAATAGTGAACTAAAATATTCATAATCCAACTTCAGGTTCATTTCTGAAATACAAATCGTTATGGTTTTTTCCCTTTTTAAACATCAATCCTCTGATTTTCCTAGTTAACATACTCCAATATTTACCCAATATCCATCCTCTTTATTTTACAAAATTAAATTCATTCTCTTTGTTTCACAAAACCAAAATCCGTTCCTTTTGTTTCAGAAAACTAAAATCCATTCCCTTTATTTTAGAAAACCAAATCCATGAATATCAAAGCCATAACTCAACTCAATTTAACATGATTAATCTAGAACGATTCCAATACCATGGTTAATTCTCCATTTTTAATCTTAACACAATAACACAATCTATATAATCAAAGCACAAAACATTATGCAACTTTCTCCCTTTTTAATCTGTAGTCTATAATATTAAATTAGGTCTTTTTTCTCCCTGTCAACATCAACATGCTAAACTACTCCCCAAAGAATCCAAACAACAATATATATATATATATATAACGATTTCGAACTCCAAGTAACAAACCCTAGATACCTCCCATATGATTTTTCAAAAAGAACTGCAATACACATGGTTTTTATGCAGTAAAAATCAATCACATATCTATCTATAGACGAAATATTGAAAAGGAGCAAGAAATCCCTACCTCAAGTGTAGAAGAGGAAAATCCATAAAACTCAACGTCAACGAAATTACGAACTTCTTGGATCAATAGAAATCCCTTGACAAGATCTACAACATTTCTCAAAGTACCAAGGTGAAAAGATAGCTTTAGGTGAGTAGATCTAAAGATCTAAGTGAAAAAGTTTGAGTTTAGATAGAGAGAAGATAAACTCACGATTTAGAGAGAGAAATGAAAAGGAAAGTGGAATGAACAAATGTTTGGAGCCTATTTATAGTAGCAAAGTAATAATAGAATAATAGCTCCAAAGTCAATGAAAAGAATAAGTCAAAACCCCCCAAAAGTAGGGCCCAAACCGTATGCAAAAATTTGGAAATTACTCGTAGGGGTCGACCCTCAAGACAGTGGTGTTGACCCTTAAGAAGAAAACCTAAGACACAAATATGTGCAGCAGAGAAGGGTTAACCCTAGGAACTAATGGTGTCAACCCTATAAACTAGTAGCAAAACCTAGGACACAACAGTAGACAAGGGTCAACCCCAGAACTCATGGTGTCGACCCTATAAACCAGCAGAGACACCAAGAGTAAGGAAACAAGATGGTGTTGACCCCCAGAAAGGCTAGTGTCGACACCAGAACAGAATCTCCAAGTTCCCAAAGAACTTTTCAACGAAATCAAGCGCGAACAAACAATCTTAACAAGTCTAAATCGAATTCTACTCCTCCAAAACCAACATACAACAACTCCAAAGATTCCCCCCCCCCCCAAAAAAAAAAAAAAAAATAAAGGATTCAAATACACTTTTCAATAGTTTAAAGGATGCAAGTGCTACAACCTCCCCACCTTAGGAAATTTCGTCTCCGGAATTAAGAACACATCGTAGCACAAGGCAAACCAACCACAAAAGGTGACATTATTTACAACACAACCATGTAAAAGAAAAAAACTCCACATTTTCTCCTTTTCTTTGAAAGTCTCCTTTTTGTATGTAAAAAAAGAAAGCCCAAAGTTGCACCGCCCACAACCATAGTACGTTCTCGATTTCCTTTATTACCACTTAGATCAAATAAACTATGCATCGAGGTCCTTTATTACCACTTAGATTAAATCCACAACATTATAGTTCAACATTGCCATCCGAGGCTACAACACAAGGAAAAATTCATTTTTTGAGTTTGTTTCTCAATATAAACAATTGGTGAACCTCCACCGTCACTCAACAACATCCATCATCCTTATAGTGATGCCACAACCAACATAAACGTAACATTTCTATAATAACAATTAATAGTATTTACAACTGTGCTATTAACACAATAAGGCACAAACACAAAACAAACAAATCCACAATCTTGCAATTCCATTCCGTCATACCATCATCATAAATTATTAGCTACACGAGGCATAACGTACATGAAAAAACGAAGAGTTCGCAACACGTTACCCCAACTGAAGGATTTTTCGCATATTCAAAACAATTCTACACAAGTTTCATAACCACTTACACGAGACTTAATGCTCGCCAAACCACTCTATGCACCCACAACCTTATAACATCGTACACAAGCCCAAGCCATTCCCAAGGTGACTACATGTCAACCTAACCCTGATATCAACCAACAAACTAACCAATTCCATAAAACTTTACACTCAGTAACAAACACTGACATGCTACCTAACACCATTTACTCCCAAAATGAAGTTCCACACACAAGTCTTCATACTCTTTGAATCTCACTAGATTCCTCAAGATTTGGTCGTACCACTATTGTTTCCAAGGAAATCACCAATCATATGCCTACATGAAAAATACTTCCTTACCTCTCAAACATAAGAACAATATGGTCGATGGCAATCATACAGTTCTAGACACAAAAGAATCCTCACCAATGCCACACTCGTCACCTGAGAACACAACCTTACTTCCTTCCAAGGAATACTTCTAGCGTCTAACCACTAAATTCTCCTCACATTCATAAGCTCCATCCAGTATCTAACAACACCACAAACCCATACCAACTCATAACAACCACAACACAAACAATACCCTTAACGCGATCGATAAGATTACAGTGAACTCCTTGACCAACAAAACCAAAACACTCACAACACACACAAGTACTATCCTCACTACCCCAAAATCCAAATCTCACACTCCCACAAAACATTCTCATGTAACCTGGCAGTTCTACAAAATCCTAAAATCTCGTATTCCCTTATACTCAACACATTCAAGCCTTATAATTTGTTCTCACCGCACAACACCACTAACCACAACAATCCACGAGTTACCCGTTCTCAACAGTTAACTCACAAATGAAACAAGGCTCACAGGCCAACACATAACCATCTCATAAAACAATATCACGTATATAACACCGTTATGATTATCAATCCATGAACAACTTCTCATTACATATATAAAAGAGAGTTCGAGATTCATTGCGTGCTCCCAACACATGAGGGTAGATAAACAACAATACATATACATATACAACACATAATCATGGTGTCTCAACACCTAACAGTACACCGGTCAACAACAAAAGATTCGCATATTATATCGCCAGCCTCTAATACAAAAACCCCTCTCCAAGGTAATACTACTACGTTGGCTATAAAGTCGATCCTCGCGAGGCTCTCGAAGCTTGGCCTGCCTAGTTCTGGTATCGATATTGCCCCCGACTAGATTGATGAGATGGAGTTTGACCAGGTTCTGAAACACCCGAAGAATTTACATACAAGGGGAAGAAACGTCTAACATGGCCCAATTGACCACAACCAAAACAATCCGTAGGCCCCCTACTCTGAGACTGGCCTGAACTCTGAACCTCACTAGGCCTCCAATGAAGACAAGGACTGAGCCTGGGAGTGAGCATGCGTTCGCCTCCACCTCTTACTAAGCCTAGAGTGCTTATGAACCATAGGAGTTATTGAGATGGTCTCCTCCCTAACTCGACCAACACTCACAACCATGGCCTCTACATGGGCCGCCGCCTCAACTAGGACATAGTAATTCTTCCACATAGATCCAGCTACCTTTTTCCGAATAACATCACGCAACCATTTCTCAAACTCATAACAACGACACTTCTCCGTTGCCACCAACTCTAGAGCCACCAACTCTAGAGCAAACCTTGACAAACTAGTGAACCGTATCTCAAACTATGCCAAAGGAGTAGCATCCCGGTGCAACTCAATAAATTGTTCCCTCAACCTTTCCCGAGCAGAAAGAGGGAAGTACTTGGCCAAAAAGGCCTTCGTGAACGCACCCACGTGTTACCTACAGTGTCCGTAGCATACTTCCACCAATAACTTGCATCTCATCTCAATTGAAAAGTCACTAAAGAGACCCTTAATCCCTTATCTTTGACTCTGAGCATATCAAGAGTCTTAGTATTCTGTTCCAACCAATCCTTCGCCTCCAACGATTTAGCCTCCCCCAAAAATTCTGGTGGATTGGAGTGAATAAACTCCTTAGTAAGTTTGAGGGTATTCCTGTTGTCACTGCGAGCTAGAGCCTCTTACACTGCTCTTACAATCTCGTGTGCAACTTCCTTGCCAACAGCCAATGCTGTAACAACAGGTTCTAAAGGAACCATTGTGCCTCTACCAACACTCTTACTCCCCATCCGTCATCTATTCCCTTGTGTAGACATCCTATGCAACCCGAAGACAAAACCAATTTAGTGTACAACATAACAACCTTCCCCGAGGCACACGCTAACCACCGCTAAGTTACAAGACACACCTAACCCAAAGCACATAATTCTATCACATACAGATAATTAAACACCTAATCACATAATAGAATCAAGTTCACAAGATAACTACTCGCCCTGGAACTCTCAAGGAATTCCTATTAGAAACTATGTTGATTAGGTGTGTTTCCAATAGAACCACAAAGTAAGCTCACCAGTGATAAAATTATCCAAAAAACTTGATCCTATGCTCACATAAATGCAACACATAAGGACCTAACACGTAAATCATTTATATGCAACATCCTCACCAAGCATAGCAAACCCAATATGATATAAACCACTTCCTACGAGCTTAAAGTATTCAAACCCCGGCTTGCTCTGATACCAAGTTGTAACGCCCTACTTTTTATTTCACGGATATCATTACCAAATCCTTTATTATAATACAATTTCAGAGATCTTGCACGAAAATTCAATACATCAATAAGGTCAATTAAGTAAAGGTTCTCTCATTTGGATATATAATGAATGCAACATGAGTTATAATTAAACAAATTGCCCGTAGGCTTATATCATTACATATAAGAGAAGGGCTCGACCCTTTTTCAACAATGGCATTCCTTTAACAAATAAAAGGCCCTGGGGCCAATAGATAAAGAAGATCCTCTATCTTGAACACTTCTCGACGTTCACCTAAAAAAGGATTAACAATGTAGGATGAACATAAAGTCCAGTAGGGATCCCAACATGATCCTAAACAATAACAACATACATATAGCTATGATCATGAACGCTTTATATCATATCATATACATAATGTGACGGTTTATACAAGAATATACTTATATAAGAACTTTTCTCAAAATCATTCATTTCATTCAACAATATAAACAATTCCCTTTTCTTTCTTCATGTTACCTTTTATCAAATTCACATGACAATAATAAGTTCTTGAAAACAATTTCACAAAGCCCATTACATTTTCCCCCACTTTTTGGACTTACATCTAGTTTGTTTTTGAAACATGTTCACAAGTATCCGATTTCCTTCACATTATTTACAACCTCAATATAGTACCTACATTCGTTTCTAACACATTCATATATATATATATATACATATATACATCCAACACGGAAAACGAAAAACACTAAGCACCCAACAACTATCTACTCAACACATGAGACAACACAGCCTTCCTGATCTATAACCTTCACAACCCATAATAAACACAGATACATTGAGACAAGAATGATAAATGAGCTCTACTCTACCGACCTTAAGCACGATGAGCCAAGGATACACCTTTCCATAATGAAATGCCAATGTACTAGACACCGGCTGGAAGGTAATGGTACCTCTACCAAGTTCTCCAGGCGCTAACTGGAAGATATTAGCACCTCTCATTCAAAGTGCGACCAATTCTCCAGGCGCTAGCTAGAAGATAATGGTAGCTCTCGTTCTCAGCACAATATTTGTCACCAACAGTCACAACATGTTACATGCACAAGTAACACAAGTGTAATACATACACATAAGCTATTCAACACAGCAATGTCATGCTCCACCAATGACCAAGGACAAAACCTCTAAATATATGTACTTAACACATGTATCATAATAATCCAACTGTAGACATCCTATTTTTGACCGCCCTTAAGACTTTAGCGGCTCATGGTGAACACTCGATGATGAAATACCACACTGTACAAACGTTCAATTTCTTCAGCAAAGAGCTTCGATTTTGAGTTTCAGAGCCTAAAACCTTGCACCTCCTTTGGACCAAAACCTAAATTTTTTCCAGCCTAACCACTCATAGGCCTGTTGGCCAGCAAGTGGCTAGCAGGCCAATTTTTAGTGGCCAGCCCTTCCCTTACATGGTCGGCTGGCCATGTTTCTTGGCTGGAAAATCTTTTGATGCCAACTGTCCCCCCTACGTACATGCACTGCACCAGCTGGCTCCATACAAATATTTCCGACTGAGGAACTTATTTTTCTATAAATACTTGACCATACCTCATGGTTTTAGGTGAAAAAAATTCTCCAAGTGCCCAAATCTTGCTAAGCACTCTCCCTCTCTATCTTGTAATATACATAAACTATATATGCACTTCCTAAACCAATATTTTGAGGATCCTTGAAGAGATTATTGAGCTAAATTTCAACCCTTGAGAGTAAGCACCTTGTGGTTTGTGAACAAAAGAGTGTCTTCCCTTCAAAGGTATAACTTTTGCCATCTTTTTCCTACTCCTCACTCCTCTTTTTCTTGGTATTTATACTCTATTTTGGACTATTTTTGTGGGTTGAAACTTATGATCTAAAAGCTACTCAAGGTGGAGCCACCCTTCCTTGAACCTTATTCCAAGCTTATATCCTTGTGTTTCCCATTTGTTTCTCAACTTTTAGGTATTGATTTTCAAAGTTTTTAAAGGCTAAAACATGTGATTTAAAGGTCCAAAAAGTGGAGGGGTTAGGTACCCTTCCTTAGGTTGGCTTACTAGCTTTGTTTCCTTCTTATTTTTGCTTACTTTTTTTAGCTTTCCAAGATAATTTTCAGCACTATTTTTACTAGTTTTTGGGCTTTTTTAGTGTGTTTACTTAGTTTATGCTTTGCATTCTATGCTTGTATTGTTGTAAGCTCTCATAGATATGGTGGTTTAGTCCTTAGACACCAATCTTTTTAAGTTTATAGCTTTTTATTCCATAATTTTCATACATGTACTCACACTTGTAATAATCATCTCTGCAACCTCTCTCCTTTCTTGGTTTTCTTTGTTTAGAGTTGTTTCAAACAATAAATCGTTGTTTAAGGCATGAGAAAAAGACTTTTCATGTTTAATGGTTTAATATTTTCGGAGATTCATTACCAAGGCATTACATCTCTCTCATGCTAATGACCACTTCTTGTTTGATACTTCTCTCTATTAGTGGACAGAACCATCACTTTTGGACAAAAATGAATAAAGAATGGAAAGATAATAAAAAAGGCTAATAAAATGGAACAAAAAGTGGTGAAAGATGTAATAAAATCAAATCGGGTTCAATCGGACGTTATATTGAACCTATTGCCTCTTGACTCATTGCGTAGTCTTTAGTGACGTTCAATGGTTCAAGAAACAGTGTCCACCCCTTTCCTTGAGATAATTCCATAATAGGAAGAGGTGTTATTGGTCTTTCACTTCATTTCATTGATCTTTTTGTCCCACTGGTTCATAGATCATCACGCAACAACTTTGCGATATTTGATGATTTGTGGATCGATTCTACTTTTCCCTTGATCAGTTTCATGATAAGAAGAGATAGAGATGATGAACATCCCCTAGGAAACACTCTTTTTTTGCTCTATTTTAATTCTGTGGAAGTAGGGTAGTACCTAAACATAGTGGCCGGCCGGCCACCCTTCCATCTGGCCGACTACTTTTCAAGGCCAGCCAGCCACCCTATTTTGGACAAACAGTGTCATTTTCGTGACAGAACAGAGCAAAAGCTGAGGCAAAAATAGAATTATTTTCTGACTGTAAACAGAATAAAATCTAGCAGCATAACAGAAGAATTTCCGAGAGGATGTTCTCAGTTGCACGTGTGGTTCTTCGACTCCCATTCGAATCTATTAGCTTTTAAATCTTAGTTTAATTAGAGTGTTGTAACTAGTTAATTAAATTCCTTTGAATTTGTAATAATTAGTTAAATTTAGCTTATTCATTCATTTGCTGTTTGTAATATTTAGCTAAATTAGGACATTTATTTGGACCCTCTTGCATGATGGCAAAATTGTAATATTGTGTATGTCTTCCAACCTCCATTTCTTTCTTCCTTTTATTTACTCACTTATGATGGTTGCATGTAGTATCATAGTTTTGTTTCATAGCATTACCATGTATAAATTTCCATTTCCGCATGCATCGAATTCTGTTCATCATTCTAACACTATTGTCATTTCTTACTTACTTGAATACGTGCATTATCGCATGCTTTGAGTTAAGACATATGTCATGTTAATAAACCGAACCTAGTAGTTGCATTTTGTATGTGTTGCATTAGTCACTTGCGTAATAGAGCATGCATTTTTTTTTCTAATGGTTTCATTTCTTTTGGCTTGCCTCAGTTGAGTACTAGATGAGCATTCTTGCTTTAGCATATTACATGATTGTTGGTGTTTCCATATCAAGCATATTTACCATGAGACTAAGTGTTTAGTTGATATACCTCTTTAATGCCGGTGGATGAAGGTTTTTTCGTTTAAGTTGGGATAATTTAATTAATATACATGTGAGTTTACTTTTTCAAGTAGCACATGTTCACAACTCTTTTCAAAACAAACATGAAATCAAAACATTCCAAAGTTGGCAAGTTAGTCTATACTTGTGTGCATCACATAATAAAGATAGCATAATAATCAGAACAAGAGCATATACTGTACATAACAATCGCATCTTGATTAGTAAAGGCCGATCTTTGATCAAGTGAGTAGGGTGCTCAATTCATGACATTCCCCTCTCATACCTAAGTTCTCGAGCCGAGACACTTTGGTTATAACGGACAAGTGTCCTTTGGCGTGAGTCACGAGTTTCCTAAATTTTCTAAAAATATTTAGGTGGCGACTCTGAAATTTGGCAATGCAGTCCATTTTAGGCATTTTTGGTTGAAAATCAATTTTCCAAAGATTTGCCGAATTTAGACTCTTTTGTGCTTTCATTATTTCACATTGCACTTGTGAAACCACATTTAGAACCACAGGAGTCCGAACTGTAGGACTATCATATCCGAGGAGACTAAACCCCTCCGAGAAGTAGCAAAAAATCGGCTACACCAACTCACATGAAACTTTAAATCCAAGAACAACAATAGTGAACTAAAATATTCATAATCCAACTTCACGTTCATTTCTGAAATACAAATCGTTATGGTTTTTTTCCCATTTTAAACATCAATCCTATGATTTTCCAAGTTAACATACTCCGATCTTTATCCAAAACCCATCCTTTTTATTTTACAAAACTAAATTCATTCTCTTTGTTTCACAAAACCAAAATCCATTCCCTTCGTTTTAGAAAACTAAAATCCATTTCCTTTATTTTAGAAAACTAAATCCATGAATATCGAAGTCATAACTCAACTCAACTTAACATGATTAAGTTAGATCGATTCCAATACCATGGCTAATTCTCCTTTTTTACTCTTAACACAATAACACAATCCATATAATCAAATCATAAAACATTATGCAACTTTCTCCCTTTTTAATCCATTTAAGTCTATAATCTCAACATCAACATGCTAAACTACTCCCCGAAGAACCCAAGCAACAATGTATGTAACGATTTTCAACCCCAAGTAACAAACCCTAGATACCCTCTCATATGATTTTTCAAAAAGAACTCTAATACACATGATTTTTTATGCAGTAAAAGTCTACCACATATCTATCTATAGACGAAGTATTGAAAAGGAACAAGAAATCCCTACCTCAAGTGTAGAAGAGGAAAACCCGAAAAACTCAACGTCAACGACACCACGAACTTCTTAAATCAATAGAAAACCCTTGACAAGATCTATAACATTTCTCAAAGGACCAAAGTAAAAAGATAGCTCTAGGTGATAGATCTAAAGATCTAAGTGTAGACTCGACTTTCTTCGCGCGCCCCCCCTTTCGGAGAAAGTGCGAATTGGTCTCCTACAGTTCGGATTCCTGTCACGGTTCTGAATCTAATCTCACAAACTGCAATGTAAAACTGATAAACAACAAAGAGTCCAATCCGGCAAATCATTTTGGGAAATCAGATTTTGAATCAAATAATGCCAAAACTGAACTACTTTGCCAGATTACAGAGTCGCCACCTAAATATTTTATTTTAGAAAAATTTAGGAAACCCTGACTCGTGCCAAAGGCCATATATCCGTCATCACCAAAGTTGCCTCGGCTCGAAAACTTAGGTACGAGAGGGGAAGGTCCTGAAATGAGCACCCCCGCTCGCCCGATTAAAGGATCGGCCTCTACTATCATGATATGTTGTTTTATAAACACATGTGTTCTTATTCCGGTTATTAGCTAACTTTACTACGTAATGCGCACAGCATATAAGTATAGACTAAGCCGCGAGAATTGGAACAAAACAACTCATGTTTGTTTTCGAAAATGGTTTGAAAATGCCACTCTCAAGTGGGCTAAAGCGCAGATTTGCCATCAAACATGATAGGCTTTAAACATGATGTTTTGCCACTTCGCAAAGTGAGCTTAAAACTTACATTTATCGAATTGTTCCAATTCAAGCAACAAAGCCTTCATCCACAGGCATTCATGCAGTTAATGATATAAACACATAGCCTCATGACAAGCATGCTATCATGGCAACACTCACACTCATGCAAGTATGCTAAAGCGTAAAACTTACAGTGTACTCCAAGCCAAAACAAAAACTAGTTAGAAATATGCATGATCCTAACTATGCTAGAATACCTTATGCAACACATGCAATAATGCAATTAAATAGGCTTGGCTATCTAAGATGGCATATGAATGCAAAAATTTGATAACATGCTTTGAAATACGTATTCAAATAGGTATTGAAATACGATGCAGTTTGAATGATGCGCCGCGCCTCGGTGCATGCAAGACAAATGAATGATGCAAACATACAAGCATAAAGGTAAGCTAATCAAAACGTGCCCTAATCTAACCATCGAAAGCAGTTAAATAAAAGGGAGAAAGACGTGGAGTTGGAAGACATGCACACACACACGCACACTTATTACAACATTTTGCCTTCTCGAAGGAGGGTCAGAATGAATAAGCTAAGTTAATCTAACTAATCTAATTAAACTAATTAGGCTAATTATTACACAACAAATTGAATAACTAGTAAACCACTAACTAATTATTACAACACTTAACTAATTAGCACACTAATTAATTAAATTACAACATCAATGCTAACTAATAAGTAAAGCATTAAATTACACTACTTCAGCTCTGCTTCGAAAAGTTGAACATGCATGCATTCGGTTTCTCGCCCCGAAAAGCACACCGATTTGCTCTTGAGAGACTCTGTTTGCAGGGTGTCTCCAAGAACTTTCTGCTCTGCCTTACCAATTCTATGCTGGAGAGTGCACCAGTGGCCTGCCGGCCATGGGAGCTTGATGTCAGCCACCTGCCGGCCAAAGATGTGTACTGCCGGCCAAGAATGAAGCAGTGCCGGCCATCAGTGAGGCACTGCCGGCCACTGGTGTGCTGTATCACCATTTTGCAACAGAGCTCAAACCAGAGGAAAATGGAGGGTCTCCCAAAGGTATTTTTGTACTATGCCCCACCTTATCATCTCAAAACCTCAAAGGAGTTGCACAATTGAATCCAAGACCACCAATCAAGCATTCACAATACATGATGGTCAAAGATCCAACTTGTACACATTTAATAAATGCATAAAACAAGACACAAGTCCATTACCTTATCATGAGAGATCAAAGGCAATGAAGTCCAAGAAACGTGACACGTCTCATCACTATGAGTATGAAACGTCTCACATTTCTCGTGTTTAGATTAACGTCCGATCCAAACACATGCAATGCAACACATTCAACTTATCAATTTCACATATTCTTTCTGGTAATTTTTTTTTTTTTATTCACAATTTGCTTTTTGTGGCATTATCATTGATAGATCAAGCATTCTTGTACATATTTAATTATGCTAACCATTTAAAGAATTTTATATTATAATGCATATCAAACTGTGCCCAACACCAAACATGGTGTTCACTTCATATAATAATATAGATATACATCCAAACAACACTAGCTAGCACATAATTTTTTGAATTTTCAAATGAGTAAAAGGATCCAAAATAAAATATCTTTCTCTAAATCAATTGACAAACTCTATGCCAGTAAAAGGAGACCCCGCATGAAGCTGAAGGGCTACATCGCCAACAACCTGTTATTTTCAAAGGCAAAAAGGCTACAATCAACACAGGAATTCATCAACATTGTAACAAAAAAACGCATCTGCTTATTAAAGACACTAACTTGACACAGCCCTTAGGAAGTTGTTTCTATATTCATAGAATTCAAAGCCATCATCCATGGGTATTTTTCAAAGGCTTGCAACTTTGAAGTAAATATTCACCAACAGTAGAGCTCTATAAAGGAATTGATTCAACTATCAATAGCAAAGCCTGTTCACCATAAATTTCTACCATTTAATTAAACAGAGCTTTCAAGATCCAATTACTTATGGAACAGCCCATCAGTTTGATTAAATTCATAAATACTCAGTGCACAGGATGATTAAAAAGACCAAGCCATCCATCTCCAAAGTTTTTTTATTCTTCTAGTAGCTATTTACCTATAAATAAGTGTATTTGCATTAAAGTAAGGGAACAAGGTCTGGCCTCAGATTAACAGCAAGCTCCCACTCCATATATAAACAAACACAAAGGGTTATGTCAATGGGTTCTTCCCGTTAAAAGCTCATGTTGCAAGGCACCGACATTTTGATAAAGATTCAAGCAATCAATCTGACAGATATCAAGTCTGTGATTGGAATAACCTTGGTGATCTTGTGAATGTGAGAAATCACTGGGAGGTGTCATACTCATAAGATTGCCCAAAGCATGTATGATAGTTCATATGAGGGCATTATGAAGGCCTCCGAAACTTATATCTAGAAATTGACAGAATCCTTGTTCTCCTTATAGGCATTCTGTCCACGACTAATGACAATTACACTAACTTTGAGGTAAACTTACATTCAATTGTTATGCAGTCATCTGGTTAAGCATCTGCCCCCTAATGTGAGTATTAACCAAGGTAAAACTCACATTTTTTAATCAAAGCGGTCATCTGTTTAGCTCGCCTAAACTTAACATTTGAGGCTAACTTTCGTTACCACTATATGCCATCAGGGTTCTTTGTCGATGTAGTTCAATCTATTATTGGCCTCGTTTGGTGTAGCTGTTAAAACAACTTATAGATTATAGCTTAACAGATTATAGATTATGACTTTAATCAGAAATTGTTAATATGTTTGGTGTAGCTGTTAGATTATAGATTTAAGTTGCTGAGTAGTGTTTGTTAAATAAGTTGTGAAATAGCTTTTTCAATTAATTTTTATTTTTTGTTTGTCTACATTTCTCATAAAAAATAATAATAATAATCTATAGTCCATTTGGGTCTTTTTCTATTTTAAAAAAAAATAAAAAATAAAAAAAATTAAGAGTATAACCATAAATTAACATGTCCACAGCAGAAGCTGATGATCAGAAGCAAGGGGTGAGCAGCTTCTCAGAATCAGCTTTTTTGAGTTAAAATAAGTTGTTAGAATCAGAAGCTGTTTGAAATAAGTTTAACCAAACAGTCCAAAATAACTTTTTCAAAGCTAAAAGCCATAAGTTAGCTCTGAAAAGGTGAAACAAACACCCCCATTGATGAACCATTCTTTCCTTTCGTCATCATCATCATCATCATTGTAATTATAATTATTGTTCTTTCTGTCTTTCTTTTTCATTATCATCCTTGTAACAATGTCTAACATGGGGCTTAATCTAAATAATACTAAAATTGACAATAATCTAGCAGTGTAGTGAGGTTCATACCTTAGCCATGGTTCTATAAGAATGTTCTGTGACACCTGCAACATGTGGTGTTATTAGGACATTTGAGAGTTTCAAAATTGGATCGTCAGGATCAAATGGCTCTGTCCAAGCAACATCCATGCCTAAGCCTCCCAAGTGGCCAGATTTAAGGTGATAATGAACAGCTTCATAGTCCAACAGACCCCCTCGAGCTATATTCACCAAAAGGGCACCCTGAAACACAAACCAAACAACAAACAAGCAAAGACGCAAACCATTGGCACCAAGTGTAAGGGCAAACCAATAAGGATAGGGACACGTGTCCACTGAGTTGTTTCTATGAGAGGGGGGCATGTGTCATAGGCTTCTTTCCAATTCTCTTCTCAAACAATTACCTACTAAGCTAAAGGTGTTGGCTCATGGGAATGACGAGGGCCTCGCAACATTAACCCCTATATAGCACTCCCTCATGACCCAACAAACCACAACCTCCATGGAGTCCCCCAGGCAATGTGTGCGGCAAGCGGCAACCCACGGCAATTAAGTAGATTCATCAATGTTATAGCAACCAATTCATACTAAAGAATAGTCCAGTTCTCATCAAGTGTATCAATGTAAATTGTGAGAATTAAGTAGATTCATCAATGAAAAAAAAAAACATTAAGGGTGTGTTTGGTTTGTGTTTTGAGATAAATTTTCAAAAAAAATTTTGGAGAGAGTTTAGAAATTTTTTTGGTTTGTTTGGTTGTATATTTTGAAAATAGTTTTGGAGTTTGGAAGTTTGGGATGATTTGATATTTTGTTGTAATTAAGTAGATGTGTGTGAGATATTGAGAACAAGAGAGGAGAGAGAAAAAGTGATTGATTGATGTGTAATAGAGAGAGAAGTAATTTTGGAATTTTTTTGAGAAAATTTGTAACCAAACATGTTATTGGAAATTTTCTTCCAAAAACATGTTTCAAAACACAAACCAAACACACCCTAAGCTTCTGAGATAAGTCATTATCAGATTGGGAACAAACCTTTTTCATTGATGATATAAATGTTTTGTTTACGATGCCAGCCTGAAAGCAAATGTATCAAAAAATGTGAGCATATAGCAAATAATGCACTTCACTCCCAGAAGAAGCGCATGTATGGAAATGAGAGGAGCCTAACCGTTTCAATGTTCATCGACAAGCAACAAATAACTATGTCGGCATTGCTTGCAAAAGTATGGATATCTTCATGACCACCCTTCTCGTCAACCAAATCGTCATTCATACCAATTTGAGTGGGTGATGCTGAAGACATACCATCGAAAATGATAAATGAAACCTTACATATCATTCAGCTATATTATTTTAGTTTATAAGCCCTTACATACCATTGGACTTGCATGAATTTTGCAAATATGAGTCCCAATTCCGTTTTGTAGCAAGGATTTTCACACCAAATGGCCGCAAGCGTTTTGCCAACTGAATCCCAATGTTTCCAAATCCCATAATGAACACCTGCATGAGTTAGAAGAATTATCAAGTTGTTGTGCTAAATTCAGTAGAGCAACAACAATCGTTTTGCTCATCAACGATGCAAGTGTGTTCAGTCCTCTTGCTTAGCACTGCACTAGTAGAAAATTGCTTTAAACTCTGTCAGAGAACATCCATAATGGATCACAATCCTATATTAGAGAACCCCTTCTCTTGAAAAATGTTACTTGAAACCCTTCCACGAGGCCGAATTCAATGTTAATGGTAGACATGAAATTTTACGCCTTGTGTTTTGCTTCTTTGTGTGGTTAAATTCCAGCCCAAATCAATAAATAAGCAAAAGCAAACCTAAAACGCACTTCCATATCTATGATGCTATGAACACATCAAAATGCTTGTATTTTTTAACCAATCAAAATCTCATATTAATAGCTAAGGGAGCAATCAAGATTCAACTATCTACTATATTTGTATCCATTAGCAGTTTAGACACTAGATTAAATTAAATTAATATAGTAAACCATCAATATGCATAGAACATAATTTGCTAGAAATCACATTAATATCAACATTAAATGGAAGGCTACATCAAAGCATGCACACATGCAAGTCTAGATGTGGTAGCAAGCAAATAATAAACATGATCATATTCAGAACCATCTCACTTGATTCCTATATGAGCAACTCACACTCCAGGCATCACTATTTTTTGGATCACAACTGATATGATTAGCGCGGCGTCCAAAATAGTTTTCACTGTTTGCTCTTGGACCAACTTCTACATGGTTTCATGTATACCAGATAACATAAAGGAGGTGGAACCATCCTGGTTGACTTGTTGAAATACAAAAACAACCCTGCAAGCATCCTTGCCAAGTAAATTTAAGCAAGACAGCTATATTTTGTCTGCATAGGCAGAACAGATCATATTACATCATTCAGCTACTCTAACACAAATGGCATTGAATTCATATGTTTCACCATCCTTACAGGGCTATTAAATTTTGCCATTTATCAAATTATACCATTCAAACTTATTTTAAAATATCAGGTTAAGTATATGCAATGATGTTAAATCATTTGTTTGAAGCATTTGTTCAACATGAAGTTATTCTAGGATATTAAAAAAAGAAAACAATGAAAAGAAAAAAAACAAAACAAAAGCAGAAAAACCAAGATAATTGAAACTCACTTTTTTTCCCAGCAGTGTTTCACCAACTGGCGCTCCAAGCACCTTCTGCTTTACAGCAATATGCATCTCATTCTGCAGTAATAACAAAATAACAAAAAACCAATTCACATAAACATGACTTAAATTTCATACACAAATATGTGTTATATATATGATATAACCTCATATACAAAGAACAATGTCTTGCAAAAGAAAAGGTGTAATGCCTGTCCATATAATCCTAAGATCCCAAACATCCAGTATTTCAAAAGAGTCCCAAAAAATATAAAATAAAAATAAAATCCATATTGAATGTGCACTACCACAATAAGACCTAAACCTAAAAGCAAAGTTGAAATATTGTCAATAAACAATGAAAGTCAGGAGATATAGAGAAAACCGAGCCACATGTATGGATTCTTAAGATATCTCAGCAATAATGACAAATAAAAGACAAAAGTGCTCAAATTAAACAGTTTAATAACAAAATGTGCTCCAAATGATGTCAAATGCTCAAGCAATAGGGGATTTCTGCATGCGACCAATTTATATTTAAATAGGAGAAACACCCTGTGAAAAATACCGAGTGCAAGCACACCATTTACATACTTCTAACACTAAATAGTGGGAATTTGTCTAGAGTGGGAAAGGCTATCAAGACGGAATAGAAAGATAGAAAATAAAGTAAATAAAATAGAAGGGTTATATGCCAAAATGACCAACACTGCAGCAAATTTGAACCCCTCAAAAACAATGTCATGTACCTTTGGGGATTAATGAATTTAAGCTTTGTAATGAAGACGAGGTAGAAAGAATAAAGTAATTACAAGGCACATTGTTGTCGATGAAAATAATATATAGTAATAGATAAGAGAGTAAATCTAATCAACAGTTTTATAAGTTAAAAGACTAGTGATATATCACTCACATGTATTGTGATACTGATAAAATACATCACTTTCTATTTACAAGGTTATTACAAAAATGATCTTGCAAGGTAATGAAAATTAATAAATAAACATGTAAATAAATAACTAAACTCTCAAGAAGGAGCTAAATCATAATTCTGGTTAAGCTCTTATCAACACAGTGAATTTTATCAAGGTTTGAGAAATTTATGGAAGAAAAAAGTAAAAAACAAAAGACTTTCCAATATAGGGTACTGAGCTAAAACTTTTCATCAATTGAACTTCAACATACAAATTTCACTTAGGAAAAAAAAGAAAATCAGCAACGTATCATGGAGAGATAGCATAACATAAATTTACCATTTTTCTCAATTGCAATTTGGATCAATGCACATAAACCATTTATTTCTACATGTTCATAATTTAAAATAATTAATTCACCAAAAAGTTGTTGAAGCTTCCCAATTTATAAGCTAACAAAAAATGAGAAATGCATATTGATTCTAGATTTCTGGACTGAATTTAACTGACTTGCTTACGAAGAAGGCCCAACATTAGATATATGGCCATTTCAGCACATGAAGCTGCATTTCCAGTTACACCACCAGGAATTCTAGCGACTTTGATTCCATGCTTTGTAGCAGCATTGATGTCAACACCTTCATGTAAAGATAAATGGAGACCATATGCATATAAGAAATAACGTCTAACAGATGTTATGCTTATGGTATTTAACAAAAATAAAGAAAGAACCTTCCAGCCCGACACCAAACTGCATTATAAGCTTTGTCCTCTTTGCACAAGAAATAACATCTGCATTTAGCCGCATGTTTTTTACAATACAGATATCGTAGTTGCCAATAACAGCAGGCACATCATCAAATGGAACATCATCAACCTACAAAACAGAAGATAGAACTATTGAAGGGATGCACTATAGCATGGGTAACCCCTTAAACTGATGTCTATTCCAATTGAAGAACATCAATTTTGAGAAATCAGTGACAGGCAAATTTTCAGTAAGAATTAAGAAATACAACGAGAGAGTAGTACAAGGTAAGTCAATTTGGAAAAAATAATAACTATTTTCTTCCGAAGGTGAGACGACACTTTTATATCCAAAGAGGGAATGTACTAGGAGGCTCAAGATAAGTCAATTTGGCAAAACTAATAACTACTACCATTACAAAAACAACCTTTCACAAATTGAGGATAGGCATAACAATTAATCAACGACACAACCATAAATCTCAAAATGGAAAAATAGAGCTGGAAAACTATCCATTTATCAAGGAAAAAGAAATAAATGGAGAAACTTAAATACCTTGATAAATGGATAGTTTTGTACATATTCTCTCGTATAATTATCAGATGCAGGAAAATGAGGCCCGCAAAAGAGAAGACGGGTGATGCGCTGGTCACTGTCCCCAACCATTTCCTCTAACATCCCTGAAAATCCTGCAATAAAGAACCTCACAATTTAAACAAGATCACTCAAATGACTTTTCAAACAAAGGAAGGTGGTGGATAAGATCTTTATAGGTAATTATATGCAGTTTGAATAAATTATTTATAAGAACTAGCAAATTAATATGTGGCTAGCCAAGACAATCCACAGAGAAAAAGACCAAGTCCAATGCTGCAGAACGAAATGAAAAACATAAAAATGTGAATTAGGGGTTGTATAATAGCAAATATCGCAAAGAGTTGTCATGACTCGTTATTGACACAACAACAAAATGCATGTATGGCCAATAAGGAAAATGTCTGTCTTAATAATTTCCCGAATCTCAAGAAGAGAAAAGTCTCTCTCTTGTTTCATGGTAATCAAATCAATAACTCTGTCATGGATAAGTAACAACAGTATATACCACATTCCATGACCACAACATCAAGGGTAAGGGTGTTACTTCCAATAAGGTACATGTTTTATCAATCAATTTCCATAATCTATACCATGCCCCGATAAACTTGATATTTTGAAGGCCTTTAGGTGGATGAAAGAAATAATAATAATAGCAATTACTTATCATAAAAAAAAAAACAACGCCCAATTAGTACACATTAATGTGTGTTTGGGAGGGAAAAGATTGAGTACACACCTAACCTTTAGCATAATGCACAAAGTGGTGGCCCCAAGACTTGAAACCATAACCTTAAGGTTATTAGGCCAAGTCTTAGCAATTACTTATCATACCAAAAAAAAAAAAAGAAAAAAAGGAGGAGAAGAAGAAGAAGTCTTTGCCACTATAATCTTCGAATGGAGTTCATCTATATAAGGAGAGAGTGCAATGATCATGTCAGAGCACTAAATGTAGCTCCATGGCCTTAGATTTCTCAGTAACAAGGCCCATCCAGTTTGAGAAGGACAGAAGAGGACAGACAGAAGTCTGAAGGAGTGTCTTTAATATTGCAGACCCAACCTTTAAATATTTGGAGCTTCTTGAAATGAGCCATTGGTACTCTGCTGGCCTTGTAAAACACATGGCGGAACATCATTTCCAATCTGTATGGTGATAAAACTTGAATTATGTATTTTATTTCATTATCATAATTTTATGGTAGAAGTGAATAAAAAAATTGACGCCAAGTGCGTCTGTCATATATACAATATCTATGGCCACCTCAATGGCATTTGAAATTAGAAATTGCAGAGCAGGTAAAACATGAAACTAAGTTAAATGTAGAAGAAATAAAAGGGAAAAAGAAAAGGAAACAACATACAAGTTGAATAGCATAAGTGCCTCTTCTAAATCTAGTAATATACTTTTATAAACACCTCTTTTTATTGTGTTACTGCATCTTGAGCCTTGGATTGGACTATGAAAATGACAACAGTGAAGGCTAACTCTTGTCAAACCAACAAACAAAAACAGGATGTATATGATGCTCCAAATGTAAACATATTCGGAAAACGCTGAAAAGAATTTTGGAAGATGCAAACAAAAGAAGTTGCAAAATACAATAATTTTTCGCACACCAACGAATGGAACAAAATATGTGAAATTCCAGTATCACTATTTTGATATTGCATGCATTTCAAAACCTCAAGCTGTGCATGTAATTTTTTTATTCATTTCCATAGCTTTTCTATAATAATATCCATATCTTGCAATGTATCTTCTTCATCATATTTTCATTCCCTTCAGCCTATTAAAAAAATTAAAAAAAAAAAACATTCGTATTTATTTTGAAGGATAATTATTAATTACCATTCTTTTAAAATTTTATGCAAAAAATGGTAAAATCTATACCAAGGGACTTTTAGAAAATAATTAGCCCTTCAGAGCTAACTACTGATATATAGCATCCTTAATGGCTCCAATAGATTGACACAGTGATCAATTAAATATTCCTAATAACATTTAATAAAATTATTATACTAGATATTTACAATAACAAATTGACAAGGCAGCTGTAACTTTATAGCATTTCATTTGATTAAAAGTATTTTCATCTAGTCCAGCAATGCCTATTTTCTCTTTTCATTAAAACAATTTCATGTGCTACTAGTACTTATAAATATCTTGGTGTTATTTTATCAAGATTCATAATTTAATTCGTTTAATGTTTTAAAACACAGATTCTTGACAATCAGCAGGATAATCATTGGATCAACCCATATCAAACCATTACATTGCAATCATATCATAATCTCATCGTTAAAAACAATAAATAGAAATCAAAATGAAAAATAAAAAAATAACAAGTTGGGTCTTTCTTTTTCACTGAATTAGTGCATACCAATCAATGTTCTTAAAAAAACTTGAGGGGATAATCTAATTGTTCATAAACTTGTTCTGTTAAACAAAAAACAGAACACCTGCGAACCACGATTGATACTTTTTCTCCTTCAATATTCCTAAAACTTGAAATCACAAGTTAACAATGAAGGATCTCATGGGAAATTCGTCAATAAGCAAATATTATTGAAAACCTAAAATCACTGATTCCCAAATTGAAGAGAGTGAGAGGCAGAGAGTGAGAGAGACTGAAATTTGAGATGCTAGGAGAGAACGATTACACAAAGAATCAAAGACGACATTTAGATTCACAATACAACATACATACATACATACATACATACATACATACATATATTGAAGACGAACTAGAGAAAGACAGTGATCGAGAGAGAGACCTGAGGACTGAAGGAAGAGGGAGAACCTTTGTTAGAATTTCAGTCCCGTACGTAATCAAGTGAATGGAGGGGTAATGCTAGGACAACAAATTTTCTACGGATCCCACACATGTGGACATAGGGTGATTTATTTGGTAAAAAATTTAGACCCTCTAATATTTTTCAAATTATAAAGGACACGGCTCCTCTCCTAGGGAGGAGTGTTGGCATTGGTGGGCCCTGAATTGGCCAATATCCATAATCAAAATCGTTGAATGTACCGAATTTGTTGGATATATTATTTTTATAAAAGGGTATGTTTATTGAATATCGATAATTATTTTATTTAATTATATTTTTATCATAATTTATTTTAAAAATTATTTTAAAAATATAATTTGATTAAGTAATTATTTATATCTAATTAATATAATTTTTTGTAAAAATAATATATTTGACTAATTTTATATATTAAACATTTTAAATTATGACCCGAATCAATACCCAACACTCATTATGTATCCGTACTTCGTAATTAATTATTATTTAATATACTTTTTATGTTCTCAATTCCTTACATAATATTCTATTTATCCATTTTTTCTATTAATTTTAATATTATATTACGGAATAATTACCCGTGAAAAAGTATAATATTCTATTTATCCATTTTTCCTATTAATTTCAATATTATATTATGGAATAATTACCCGTGAAAAAGTATGATTTTGTTTTTTGTTTTTTCTAAGTTTAGTTTTAATTACTCAATATATATTATTCATAAGAAAAAATAATTTGATTTAAAAATCATAATTTTTTTATTTAATGACATTTTTTAAAAAATATACGATAAATAAATATTCAAAAAAATACAATAAAATGAAAATATTATAATTATCAAATCAATTTAATTATTTTATGAATGATATATATTGATAATCCTATAAAATGAACGATAGATCATTAAAATGAGACACATGTTAAAGAAAAATGCTTGGGAGCACTAATTAGTGCTCCCACTAATTTTTTTTTTTTTTTTTACTTTTTTAATGCATTAGTGCTATTAGTGTTGATGTTTTTAGTGGGATGAATCATTGTTGCATGTTAAAATATAAACTTGAGAAAAGTTCAATCATTTTTAATATAAAAAAATAAGATAAATTACACTAATCTCTTTGAAATTTAAAGAAAATGCAGTAAGTTTTATAATTTTGATATAATTATATTGTGTTTGTTTGATATTTTAATTCATATAATTTAACCTTTTTTATTAATAATTTGTTAATTATATGAAAAAAAATTTTAGTGGGATGAATCATTGTTGCATGTTAAAATATAAACTTGAGAAAAGTTCAATCATTTTTAATATAAAAAAATAAGATAAATTACACTAATCTCTTAAAATTTAAAGAAAATGCAGTAAGTTTTATAATTTTGATATAATTATATTGTGTTTGTTTGATATTTTAATTCATATAATACTTAACCCTTTTTATTAATAATTTGTTAATTATATGAAAAAAAAATTACATTGTTTATTTTTGTATTTTCACATGATTTAGATTAGTTTCATTTCATTTAACTTTTGATTTAACTATACTAAAACTGTGGAGTTTCAGAGAAGTCAATGTAAATTACCATTAAATATAATGTGAAGAAAATTATATATTAAAATTTTTTTAAACAACATTTCACAAAAAAAAAAATGTAAAAACAGAAAAGTAAATTATAAATATATTTTTTTAGATTTGTTTAAAATATGAATTATTCCTTATGACTTTGAAAATTACAAATACTCCATTGTCAATTTTTTTATATTTAACAGAACTAACAAAAAAAATTAAATTTATAACTATTCTATTATAAAATAATAAAAATACTTAAAATTTTAATTGAAATATATTTATAACATCATTAAAGACTATTAATTAATTTAATAATTTATTCATAAAGGAAAAATTACCCAAATCTCAAGTTTCAGTCTTATGAACCATTTAGTCCTACCTTTTTTTCTTGTAGACAAATAAGTCTCATGCCAATGTGAGACATTTATGTACATCGTTGACTCGTATGTTTGTATATAAGTTAGGGGTAGAAAGGATGTTTTGCTGATGCTGAATTTACATCGTTGTCCAAAAATCGTACTGTAGAGGTTTTTTTGGTTTTTCCTCACATCCGACTAATCTGGAAGAGATCAACATGGCAATTTCTTGGGTTGCAATGCTAGTGTGCTTGAGTAATACGCCATTGGTCGTATTGCAACGTTTATGGTAATGTTAACTCAACAGTCATAGTTGCCCCAAATAACGTTTCGTTTGATTCTAAAACCCTAGAAATACGAAAAATTCTCTTACCCTACACTAACATCGTATCATCAGGAGCATTTGGACTAGTGTGATTGTGGGGTATTGGTTGACGTTAGTAGCGGCACTCCGGCGGCGTCGATTTCACATCCACCCCTCATCGGCTGCTCTAACTATGTTGGTGAACAATGGTGTCAGGTATGTGGTCTGTGATGTTTCATTTCCCTGTTTTATGGTACATCATCATTGTAATGGGTAGTGTTTGGCAATGTTGGAGCATGTATTGAGTGTGTGGCTATATATAATGGGTGTGTAGGGGTTTTTATTTGGCATATCCGTTGTTTAATGTTACTGGTTTGGTGGGGTTATAATTGAGCCAGCGGTGAAATCATGTATTGGAACATATCAGTTTGTGATTGTAATTATAGTTGTACGAGCAAGAAATATTCTTTCTCGTATAATCCTGTTGATCAAGTCTGCGCTCCTCCGTACAACGTCGCTTTACTCCCTGAAAACACAAACGTGAGCTAGTCGGCGGGTGTGTGCCGGATACCTCTCCGATGCCTAAGTCAGCCAAATAGACAAATAGACAAAAAGCTCTATGTATTCGGGAATCAAAGTTGTGTTACCTCTCCATAGGTGATGTTGTGAGCTTTTATAGGTTCCGCATGGCATAATCCAAGTAGGACTCTTATTCCTTCATGTAGAGTCCTCTTAAGAATCACCTTTCTGAAAGATCATGATTATCCTTCAACACCCCCCTCACTGCTTAAACCAAGTGAAATGGTTCTACCACGGTTGGATGTCAATACGATTGAGATAACATGGCCATGCTAAAGCCGTAGACTAGACCGAGCCCCCACTAGCTCGGTTCTTCCTTTCACTGTGCGTACCTCGGTTTGGCATTCCAACTGTGTTGTCCAAGACCGGACTGATCACATTAAGCTTGGACCGAGCTAACCAACAGCAAGGTTCTGAGGAAAGCTCAACATACTTCGGCCCCAGTATAGTATGACCGAGCTAGCTATCATCATGCCGACCGTGGTGATCAAGCTAACCACCAAGGCTCTTCTGGACCAGACTAATTACAAGGCCCTTTTTACTCAGCCCTTCTTACTGTGGTCCACAGAATGGCCCATTACCCAGCTCGGCCCAATTTTCACAAAAATTACCCTCTCTGTGCAGCATGATAGGGATTACCTGTCACCAGCCAAGCTAAAAGTTTTAGCTTGTCAACCGAGCTAAAAAACCTTAGCCTTCCAACCGAGCTAGAAACTTTAGCCTTCTAACCAAGCTAAACTCACACCGTGCTATCAATCAATCTGATCAAAATGTCTTTTCAGCCGCTGTTATTGAATCGGTTTATATTCCCTGGACACGTGGCAAACTCTTATTGGTTTATCATAGCTGTCACGTCGCCCTCGTATCTCATGAATTTTGAACAGTCCCGTATTTTTTCCTTCTATTTTTACAAAACAAATCCTTATACTATAAACCGTTTCACTTGCACTATTCATCTTCTCTCTTTTTCTTGCTTGAACCTCCATTGCCGCCACTCTTGCACTTGCGAAGCTTGCATTTTCAACATCACCTTCGTGGTTTCAGACCTACATCCTTCCTTCTTCAATCTGTAAGTAACTTAATCCCTTTTTGCTTTCCGTTTGAATAGTTTACATGTACTATACGTGCGTTCCCACAACACTTTTTTTTTAAAAATAATTTTCTCTGCAACGAGTAAGAACAACTTGAATAATACCCATAACTATTGATTTTGCCAAAAAACTAAACTGGAACGTCTTAGATCTGAAATCATACTCCAACCAGACTAGGAAGTAGTTCGTAATAGGTGCGAGCCTTAGCAAAACTGAACAACCGAGCTAAGACTCTATGAACACTTGCTGTTTCAAGTAAGTCTGAGAACCTTTTGCTTTACTTAACCGAGCTAGCGAATTAGATTAGGTTTGCACAATGCCGCACTAGAAAGCCTCAACCACCGACCGAGCTAAATCTTGGGGCTAAACCAGCTCCCTTAGTTCAAACCGAACTAAAATTGCTACCCCAATGGCTCCACCGGGCTAAAGCCCTTTGCTTAAATCAAGCTAAGACTGGATAGCATTCCATGTAACCGAACTAGGACTTCATTTATCTTGCCTATATTTCTTGTAGCACGGTCCCACAGTATGTGCTTAACACCTTTCTTTTTTACTTTGCAGACTCTGACTAGGTTGCCCAATCACTCCTTTGCACGTCCAACCAAGATACCCATTATCTGCTTGGCGCCGAGCTAATACTCCAGGCTAACTTATACTTAACTTAAATCCTTATGGGCAAATATAGGTTCTTAGTGAACTCACCAGGTGCTATGGCTAAGTTCCGAAGGGACTACCATATCCCTGATGATGTTCATCTCACTCTAGCCGAACTAGATACTATACCCTGGGGAAACCCTGGCTTTATTCCTTTTACACTTCTTTCCATTGTAGAAACCGGATTAAGATTCCCCGTACAACCCCTTCTATGCGAGTTCCTCAGACAAACCAACCTCTGCCCTACCCAACTTTCTACAAATTCATACCGCATAATAAATGGCATTGTCGAGCTAAATCGCCGGGCTGGCCTTAACCTCGGTTTAACCAAGCTTTTCCACCAATACTCCATAGGATCAAATGAAGATGGCTGGGTTTACTATTTAAGAATAAGACACCGACGTGAAAAGATAATAAAAGATACCCCGGATAAGGATGTTAACGATGATGATTTCCTCTGGGTATCTGGGAATTTTGAGGACCAACAAGCCCAGATCCTGGGCGACAGAATAAATTAGAACAAGGGTGAAGCTAGTAGGATTACCTCGGCTCAATTTCATGCTTTCTTTTACCTCGATTTTCTAATGTTGAACCGCACTGACTGTTTTTCCTTTCTTTATGTAGATTTGAACTTTCTCAAGTCCTAGTACTACTACCCCAACTTAAATACACTTCGCGCCGCACTCCGATACCCAAATAGAAGTTGGACCAAGCTATTGAATTTTGAACCGACGTATAGACATAGTAGTAAACGTAAGACCAGGGTAACTGATTTTTTGTTGGAAGCCTCTCCTGAACCGGACCCAACCTTGCCTCAAATCAACCTGATCCGACTAACTGCTGAATAAGAAATGGCCAAGAAAAGAGCCGTAAGAGCCCTTCTGACCGAGACAAATCAGCCCGAGGTACCCCCAGCCGATCAAACCCAAGAGACCGTGGTAGCCCTGCCATCCTACTAACCTGAATCGTCACGGACTTGCAAGCGAGCTTGGTCTTCTACTACCGAACCATGCCTCGTCGTCGAAGACGAAACTGTGCTTCCTCAAACCGAAGTACCGAGCCCACAACCTGAGAGCCCAGACCGAGCTAATTCCTCTGATTGGGCACCAAAATTAACATACCACAACCGAGCCATCAGACCAACAGATTCAGTGGTGGCAGATAAAAATCACATGCTGGCTTTCAACTTGGCTAAGAGCATATGTCTGCCCCCTGATATGGATCACCACGCCCACCTTACCGAGCTAAAACCTATCCGCTCGGCCACCAAATCAATGGTGCTGGTGAGTACTCTTTCCTTTGTTTTCCTGTTTTGTCCAACTGTTAGCTCGATTCTCACTCTGCATTGCTTACCATATCCATGCAAGCTATGCAAAAGAACCAGATTGCCCATAAGCGTGTGCTAGAGCTACGCAAAACAACAAGGCAAGCCTTGGCAGAGGCTAAAAAGAAGACGGCCAAGCTAAACGAGGCCAAACAACAAACGGTCGAGCTACAATCTGAGGTCGCCCGTCTCACCAGCCTGGTTGACTTAGCCGAGGTGGACAAACAAAAAGCTCTGCCCGAGCTGAAGGACCGCTTTCTGCGTGAACTTGCCAAAGTTGAGCAGACCAAGAAAGTCGAAATAACTGAACTCGAGAAGAAGATTGGCGACGCAAAGGACCGTGGTTACAAAGAATGTGAAGAAACCTACATCCTGCAGTGTGAAGCTGCTAAGGATCTATTTTTCAAGTGTGGGTGGAAAGCGGCAGTGGAACAGCTCGGTCACGATCCGGAGACCGAGGTTTTCCAGAACCCTCCATCGCACTTCATACCGAGCTGTATGGGGAAGTATGCAGCCGCCGTTCAACAAAAGTTCCTTGAATCTGAAGATGAAGATGAAGAGACTGTGCTTGACAATGCCCCCGTCGTCAATGATCCAACCATCCATTCAGCGCGGGTTGAGCCACCGGTAGAAGACCTGACAACCGAGCTACCAACTGAAACCAGGCTCTGAGTTGAACTGGATACTGATCTTGACGATCTGTTTGCTTGACTCTGAATTTTTTTCTTTTTTGCTTTTTGGAAAGAGAGACTGTAACCGGGCTAAAGTCCCCCTTTTGTACTTTCACTTTGTATGATCAATGAAATCTCTTTTGATCCAACTATTATTT
This sequence comes from Camellia sinensis, assembly GCF_004153795.1. Lineage (NCBI taxonomy): Eukaryota > Viridiplantae > Streptophyta > Magnoliopsida > Ericales > Theaceae > Camellia > Camellia sinensis. The sequence goes on from NW_021024589.1 coordinate 239,404, forward strand.
CGGTTCACTGCACTTTCTAACTGTAATCTGAATGAAGTATAATATTCTCGGGCTGAGATATTTTATCCCGGTCTTATCTTCGCAATTTAGCTATCCATACCTGCCAACCTCTTCAGCTTAGATTCTTATCTCGGCTGAAGAACAACAAGTGTTGGTTTTTCCAGCCAACCTCTTCAGCCGAGATCCTTATCTCAGTTGAAGAATAACAAGTGTTGATTTTTTCAGCTAACCTCTTCAGTCTATATCCTTATCTCGGCTGAAGAAAAATGTTGGTTTTTTCAGCCAACCTAGAGTAAAATGTTTGGTTATTTCAACCAAACGTCCTGCAGCTTGGATCCTTATCCTGAGCTTAGGAGGGGTGTTGGTTTTTCCAGCCAACCTCTAAGTTGGTTATTCCTGCCAACCTAGAGTAAACTGTTTAGTTATTCCGACCAAACGTCCTACGGCATAGATCCTTATCCTGGGTTTAGGAGGGGTGTTGGTTTTTCCAGCCAACCTCTAAGTTGGTTATTCCTACCAACCTAGAGTAAAGTGTTTGGTTATTCCGACCAAACGTTCTGCAGCCTAGATCCTTATCGTGGGTTTAGCTGAAGAGAGTGCAAAGTTGGTTATTCCGACCAACTATGCCTACAATGTGCCTAACTCACTAAAACACTCTTTTATAGAAGGAAACAACTATACTGAAAAGAAACTACTTGTTTTATTGAAAAAGAAAAAATTACAAATATTTGAAAGAATAAGCTAAAAATAAAAGAGTTTGAGATTGGCAGTGTTCTATGGCTTAGGAATGGTTTTGCCATCCTTGTCTTCCAAGTGGTATGCCCATTTTCCTGCTAATCCAACCACCTTGTAAGGTCCTTCCCAATTAGGCTCTAACTTGCCATCTCCGGGTACCAGGGTGTTCCTCATTACTTTGCGCAGTACCCAATCCCCGATCTTGAATTGCCTTGGATGTACGGTCTTGTTGTATTTCCTGGATAACTCCTGTTGGTATGAGGTGATATGAACCAGCACTCTTTCTCTTCTTTCTTCTACAAGGTCGAGTTCTAATGCTACGGCTTCTCCATTTAAGTCTAGATCAAAATTTTCGCTTCGAATGGTGGGGAGGCCAACTTCCAGTGGGATTACTGCTTCCATGCCGAAGGCTAAGGAGAATGGTGTTTCTCCCGTTGATCGTCGAGGTGTGGTACGGTAAGCTCATAAAACATGAGGAAGCTCCTCAGCCCACTTTCCTTTTGCTTTCTCTAACCTTTTCTTCAATCTATCCAAGACAACTTTGTTTGATGCTTCTGCCTAGCCATTTGCTTGGGGGTATGCCGGGGTAGAGTTGTAGAATTCTATCTTATACTCTTCACAAAACCCTCTAAAAATTTTGCCATCAAACTGGGTGCCGTTGTCTGATATCAGCGCCTTAGGTATGCCAAACCGAGTGATGATATTCTGCCAGATGAACTTCTTCACATCTTTCTCCTTAATTGATGCTAGTGCTTCTGCTTCTACCCACTTTGTGAAGTAGTCTGTTGCCGCAAGGAAGAACATTCTGTTGCCGGGTGCTGTTGGAAGTGGTCCTACTATGTCCAAGCCCCACATTGCGAAGGGCCATGGGCTAGTTAAAGGTAGAAGCTCTCTGGCTGGCTGATGAATTTGGTGTGCGAACTTCTAACATTTCTCGCACTTCTTGACATACTTTTCTGAATCTACTTGCATGTAAGGCTACTAATATCCTTGCGAAATTGCCCTGTAAGCCAATGATCTCCCCCCTTGGTGGCTTCCGCACACGCCTTCGTAAATCTCGAACAGGAATGCTTTGACCTTGCTGAGATGGACACACTTCAGGTAAGGTCCTATGAAGGATTTCTTGTACAAGGCCATTGATGGGGAGAGCCAAAATCGTTGTGACTTTGCTCTAATCTTGTTGGCCTCCTTCTTTCCTTCGGGCAAAATGCCGTCTTTTAGGAACACTATGATGGGATCCATCCATGAAGGGCTTAATTCGGCGCAACATACTTCTTCTACTTCAGGTTCTTCAATGCTTGGTCTGGGTAGGAAGTCAATCAGTAGTAGATGTGGGATGGATGTGTCTGTCATTGAAGCAAAGCCTGCTAGTTCGTCTGCTCTGCTGTGTTTCTTCTCTGCTAATCTGTTATATCCGCACTACTTCGAACTTCATGATCTCTTTTCTGACTAACTCTTGGTACTTGGCCATCCTTTCATCCTTTACTTCGTAGTCGCCTGAAATTTGGTTTACCACCAGTTGTGAGTCATTGTAAACCATTAGCTCGGTGGCCTTCATATAAAGTGTTGATTTTAGTCCTGCCAGAAGCGCTTCATACTTCGCTTCGTTGTTTGATGTTGGGAAGCCAAGGTTGACTGCCTGTTCCACTACTAGGCCATCTGGTGAAATGAGGACTATGCCGAGTCCTGCACCGTGCCTATTGGATACTCCATCCACAAAGAGCTTCCACATCTCTCCAACGAACAGCTTCCAGCAAATAGAGGGATCGGATGATGTCTTGGGGTCCTGAGTGTTGCTGGTGTTTTCTTCAAGGTCCATGCTTGCTGTTTGCCCCTCGCTATCTGATTGTACCAAGTCTTTATTTGTTGGTGAGTCTTGGCTTGGTGTAGCATGGTTTGCTTCTTTCTGGTCTGCCTTAGGGTTTGACTGGGTATCCTGTACCAGGGGTTGTGCTATTCCAGCGTCAACTTCCAATCCTAGTTCGGTTGTATCAGTCAGGTCGACTGGGCAGATATGATGACTTCCTGGGGTGAATTCTACGACAAAGTCTGCCAAGGCTTGGGCTTTTATCGCAGTTCTGGGTTAGAACTTGATATCAAACTGTCCTAACTCCACTGCCCACTTCAAGATTTGCCCAGAAAAGTTTACCCTCTTAAACAGAGCTTTTAATGGAAAAGCTGTGAAGACGATTATGGTGTGGGTGTGAAAGTAGTGCGACAATTTCCTTGATGCCATCATCAAGGCTAAGGCTAATTTTTCCAATGGTAAGTACCTAGTTTCCGCGCCCAGCAATGTTTTGCTGACATAGAAGATGGACAGATGTTGGATCCCTTCCGCTCAGACCAATACTACGCTAATTGCGTGCTGCGAAACTGCCAGGTACAAAAATAGTTCTTCTCCAGGTATTGGGGTCACTAGCAGTGGTGGAGAAAACATGTATTCTTTTAAACTTTCTAGGGCGCGGTTGCATTCTTCATCCCACTCAAACTTGGCCTTTAAGACTTGAAAAAATGGTCGACATTTGTCTGACGATCGACTTATGAACCGGTTTAGCGCGGCTGCCATACCAGTGAGATGTTGTACTACTTTTACTGAGTTGGGCCTCTCTGGATCCTGAATTGTTTTGACTTGAGAAAGGTCTGCTTCTATACCTTGGTTGGTCACTAGGAAGCCGAGGAATTTGCCTGATCCTACGCCGAACGCACACTTGGATGCATTAAGGCGTAACTTGTGCTTCTTCAGGATTTAGAACATCTCGCCTAGGTCCCTGAGATGGTCATTCTTATCCTGCTCTTGACCACCATGTCGTCAATTTAGGCTTCCATTGTTCTACCTAACAATGGTTCGAACATCTTGGTGACTATCCGTTGGAATGTTGCCCCTGCGTTCTTAAGGCCAAAGGGCATGACCTTGTAACAATACAGTCCTCTTGGCGTTGTAAAAGATGTGACCTCCTGATCTGGCTTATACATAGCGATCTGATGGTAGCCTCTGTACGCATCAAGAAAGCTAAGACGGTTGTGTCCTGCCGTTAGATCTACCAGTTGGTCTATTCGTGATAGAGGAAAGCTGTCCTTTAGGCATGCCTTGTTGACTGTTTTGTAGTCCACGCAGACACGCCATTTTCCATTCTTCTTTGGCACCACCACTGTATTGGAGATCCATCTGGGGTAGTGCACCTCTCTGATAGCTCCTGCTTCTAGTAGGTTTTCTACTTCTTCCGCACTATCTCGGCATGGTGAAGTGCCGATCTACAAGTGCGTTGTATAATTGGTCTGGTAGTTGGATGGACATTCAATTGGTGATAGATGAAGCTTGGGTCAATGCCTGGCATGTCATACGACGTCCAGGCAAACACTTCAATGTTAGAGGTCAAGAATTCCATGACCTCTATTCTCTTAGTGCTGGACATAGATGAGCCAAGCAAAAAGAACTTATCCGGGTTCTTTTCATCTATTCTTACCTGAACCAAGTCTTTCACTGCCTTCTGTTCAGCGGCTTTGCCAACATCTGCGAACAATTCATTGCTCTCTGGTTCTTCTACCATTTGTATAAACCCTTTGGCAGCTCAGTTGCCATTTACTGTGACGAAGCATTGCTTGGACATAATTTGGTCTCCATAGACCTCTTCAATTACTCCAGCTTCGTTGGGGAACCGCATTACTTGATGGTAGATTGACGCTACCGATCGCATGGCGTGCAGACATGTTCTCCCTAAAATTATGTTGTAAGTGGAAGGGACTTTCAATACCCAGAATTCTACTTGTTTCATCATGCTTCCTGCTCTGACTAGGAGGATAATCTTGCCAACTGGCCACTCTGGCATTGAGTTAAATCCGATCAGGGGAGATACGGCAGGTGCCAAGTCTTTGTCCTCTAGTTTCAACTGTTTTTAGTTTCGTAGTACATTATCTCACATGAGCTCCCTTAGTCGATCAAAATTCGCTTGACGTCATAATCCTTAACGCGGAGAGTGACGACCAGTGCATCATTGTGAGGGCAATATATCCTTGCCAAGTCTCTGTCTGAAAAAGACATGACATTCGTGGCCTCTGTTTTCCCCTTTTTAATGGTGGGATGCGCACTTAATACCTCCCTTAAGTGCTCAGCCTTCTTTATCATTCCCCTGAGTTCACATACTCTCTCAGGCTCGAATACCCCATGTATTACGTTTATTACGCCTTGAAGTGAGGCGTTAATCGGTGTTCCGTCTGGATGATCGTGGTTTTGGAGGGCTGGCTGCGTTCCTCCTTCTATGTACCGGTCCAGGTGACTAGCTGCCACTAACTCCTCCAGATGCTATCTCAACGGCATGCAATTTTCAGTGTGGTGCCCCTTTTCCTTATAGAAGGTGCACTGAAATCTTTCATCATAGTCCTTTTGTGCTTCTCCCAGCTTAGCTAGCCATCTGATGAAAGGTTCACCACGTATCTCGCTGAGAATTCGGTAGATTGGTTTCTTGAATATCGTGGTAATGGCAGTGCGAACTCTCAACCATCTTTTATCTCGGTCTTCTCCGTTGTCTCGCCTGCCTCACCGGTTCTTGCTCGAACGTTCTACCGCATTGACTTTTGCCGAAGTCTTTTTATCTGGTATCGCGACTGTACCAGACTTTGTTTTAGCACAGGCACCATCCTCCTCCACCCGAATGTGCTGGTGTACCCTCTCCATTAAGGCTTCCATTGTGAGGGGTGGCATCATGGTGATTGAGTCCCTCAACCTATTTTCGACTGGAAGTCCTCTTTTGTATTGCGCGATGGCGAAATTTGTGGGACAATCTCCTATCTGGTTGAAGCTTTCCCAATAACGACTGTTGTAGGATCTCAATGTCTCCTTGTCGCCCATGTCAGTGGAGAGTAGCTGGTCGATCTCTACTAGCGTCTTGGTGTTCGTTCTAAACCTTGTCACGAACGCCTCCGCTAGCTGCGCCCAGAGGCTATGCTGCCTTCTGGTAGCCTTTCAAACTAGGTTAAACCTAGGTCGCCAAGGCTGGATGGGAATAGGATGCACATCAAAGCCTCGTTTCGCTGGTACACTGCCATGACTTGGCGAAAGTGGCTTAGGTGCATGTAAGGGTCTGTCTTCCCCTCGTAAGTTGTAAATTTAGGCTGGATGAAGCCTGAAGGTAAGGGTACGTTCTCAATCACCGGAACGAACGGCGAGCTATGTAGCCTTGCCAATGCTTTATCTGTTGGTTCATAGGTAAGGTGCGGTATTGGCATTCCAACCTCGACGCTTCCATGCGTCCGAAGAGCCAACCGCTGAAGGGCTGAAACTCTGTGTGGGTCGCGTGCCCTGGCATCCTCCTTCCGTCGTGCCCTCTCTTCAAGCACAGTCCGTAAGTCGAACAACCTAGGCAACTCCGTTTGCTTGGATGATGTCGGGTGCGTATGTGAGGGCCGATAGATGCTTCCCTCAGTGTAAGACCTCAATGATCTCATTCTCTCAGACCTGGAGTAATGAGTTCTGGAAGTCCTTGATTGAGTGTCGCCTGTTCTTAGGCTCCTACTCTCTGCTTGCGATGGCGTGGTATGCCTACCACGATCTTCTGAGTGGCGAAGAGGCGTGTTGTTTTTACGCCCCTTTCCTGTCGCCACCCCTTTCCCTTTTAGCTAGCGCTTCATCAATTCCGTGTCCGCCGCCATCTTCCTGATTAGCTCGTCCTGCTCCTTTACTCGATCCTCCAAAACTTGAGGGTCGATCCTTTGCCTCTGCCTATCGAGACTCGATGATCGGCGAGGGCTGTTACCCCGCCTCCCCCGTGCATTCGTCCTGGGATTCTGTCGCTGGGGCTCTAAGTCTGCCATGAGAGGGATATAAGGCAAACCTTCGCGCCTCTCACCTCCTTCTGGGGTTTGTCCGTCAATAGCGGACTGTGGCAACTCTTCATTATGTGTCATTACTTCCAATAAGCGAGGATAGCTTGATTAAGAGGTTTGTTCTTTCTGTTTATTCCCACAGACGACGCCAATTGTACGAGCAAGAAATATTCTTTCTCGTATAATCCCGTTGATCAAGTCTGCGCTCCTCCGTACAACGTCGCTTTACTCCCTGAAAACACAAACATGAGCTAGCCAGTGGGTGTGTACCGGATACCTCTCCGATGCCTAAGTCAGCCAAATAGACAAATAGACAAAAAACTCTATGTATTCGGGAATCAAAGTTGTGTTACCTCTCCATAGGTGATGTTGTGAGCTTTTATAGGTTCCGCATGGCACAATCCAAGTAGGACTCTTACTCCTTCACGTAGAGTCCTCCTAGGAATCACATTTCTGAAAGATCATGCTTATCCTTTAACACCCCCCTCACTGCTTAAACCAAGTGAGATGGTTCTACCACGTTGGATGTCAATACGACCAAGATAACATGGCCATGCTAAAGCCACAGACTAGACCGAGCTCTCGCTAGCTCGGTTCTTCCTTTCACTGTGTGTACCTCAGTTTGACATTCCAACTATGTTGTCCGAGACCGGACTGATCACATCGAGCTTGGACCAAGCTAACCAACAGCAAGGTTCTGAGGAAAGCTCAACATACTTCGGTCCAGTATAGTATGACCAAGCTAGCTGTCATCATGCCGACCGTGGTGACCGAGCTAACCACCAAGGCTCTTCTGGACCGGACTAATTATAAGGCCCTTTTTACTCAGCCCTTCTTATTGTGGTCCACAGAATGGCCCATTACCCAGCTCGGCCCAATTTCCACAGAAATTACCCTTTCAATAGTAATGTAACATTGTGCATTCCTTACCCCCATTTCAAATGTCATCAAAGCTACTAACGATGAAAATGAACCATGAAGTGTGTTTCGTTTGCCAATGTAATTGTTGATGTTATAGAAGATTATGTCTTTGATTTTTTATTATGGTGTGTTGTATTTGTATATAGATTTTGAATATAGTATTTGTGTCTGATGTTTATCACGATGTGCGATCAGGGCATAAATTACAATCATGTGAAATGAAAATCATGTTTTCCATAAATTCGATAGACTACAGAAATGTCTACATTATCATCGAAATTCTGCACCGATGGCTTTGGGTTTCAATTTTTTACTTGTGCGGATGTTGATGTACAGACTGGATGTTAATGTTACCTCTGAAATGGCAAACAATCACATGTTTGGGTGATATTTTGGTTGTGTTCATCTGGGAACATCAAATGTGGTGACTGATGGTTTGATGTGTATATGTTCAAATGTGGTAGGTGTGTTCGTCTGGGAAAAATGCATTGTGTTACGTTTTGACATGAATGTGTGTGATTTATTAGTGTTTCATTTAGAAACTGTGATGTATTTGTTACTGTAATCATGGTTTTGTTGTTGGTTGTTATTTTATTTTTTTTCTTTGATTTTGTGACTAATGTTTGGGTAGATTATTAAGGTATGATGTTATGTGTATAATTTTTATTGTTTGGGTTGTACACAGGGACGGACGCAGGATTCTAATATCGGTGGGGCGAGTGTATATGCAATCAAAAAATTTGTCATGAGCGTGTGATATACAATATCATTTTCTATCCAAATATCACAAAAATATATAATTATATGTTTCCATTCATCGTATATAATTACAAAATATTATCAAAATACAATTGGATATGTTCTAGTAAATCCATAATAATTTTCAAAAAAGCAACTATTTGCTTTACATATCTACATAGGCATCTAAAGTTGTGCTCGACGGTCTTTCATGACATAAAAAGTATCTATGATGGAATCTACATCAAAATCTCTAGCAATGTCTTTCTCAACATATGTTAACAAGTAGCTTGAAAGAAAATCATCCTTCATCCTATTGGGCAATCTAGTCTTTACAATTTTCATGGCTGAAAATGCATGTTTTGTTGTCACCGTAGAAACTGGTAAAGTTAGAACAAGACGAATCAATCTATCGACAAGAGGATAAATTGTTGACTTCCTTGTTGTTGCCAACATTTGGCACAATTTAGAAATTTTCAACAACTGCTGAAACTCAGGATGTTTAAGGATATCAATCTCGTAATTTTGCAATTGGAATTTCAAATGAATTTTTTTTTTGCTCTGTAAAGTCATTAGGATAAAATTAATTTGCAAGCTTGCATATATCTTCAATTTTGAACGAACTGTAATCATCCCTAGGATCTAAAGCAGAACTAAGAATAAGAAACTCCATCACATCTTCTTTGAATCTGTTGTTCAATTCTTGCAATTGAGAATCACATATAATTGTAAAAATATCAACTCGAAAATGATGCTCAATAGTAATGTGATCTCTTTGGTGACAAGCACGACCTCTACCAGATGTGTAACGAGCACTCATACTAGGAATATCTATGTCATATTTTCCATAAAATAATTGAACATTCTCCAACAAAGAAATCCATCAATCTTCTCTATATTTTTGAACAAGTGCTTTTGTAGTTGACACTAGATGCATTGCATTCAATATATCTTGGGATTTACGTTGCAAAGCTTGGCAAAGATCATTAGTAGTCCCCATAATATCTCTCATAAGATGTAAGATAAACACAAACTCAAAAGATGTAGTATTATCATAAACTCCATCTACATCCGCATGTTGAGTAGAGGTGGCTCCATCATTGATGACATTACTTAAGACTGAACAAGTTACACCAAACATATTTATCAAACTAGAAATAGATCCCAAGTGAGAACCCCATCGAATATCTCCAGCCCGTTTCAATGTCCCAACTTGATTTTTGCCTTTACTAGTTTCAACTTCATCAATGGCAAGTTTTGCTACAATTTCTTCAGCTTGAGCAACTTTTAACTGATCATGCCTTTTACAAGAAGAGCCACATAGATTAACTATGAGAGCTAGATAAGCAAAAAAATTGGGCAACGGGTATAACCTCTCTTGCTGTCGCTACCAATGCTAATTGGAGTCGATGAGCAAAGTAATGAACATAATACGCAAAATGACAGTCATGAAGAAATAAGGCCTGCAACCCAGTCCACTCTCCACGCATATTACTAGCACCATCATACCCTTGACCACGAATATTTTGTACACTGAGATTATGACGAGATAGGACAATACATATTTCGTCTTTCAAAGTTACTGATGTTGTATCCGATAAATGAACTATGTCAAAAAAACGCTCCTTTATAAAAACATTTTTATCAACAAATCTTAGAACAATGGCCATTTGCTCCCTCTTTGATTCATCTTGAGCTTCATCTACTATAACCCAAAATTTTGCTTCATCAATCTCCTCGCGAATGAATCTTTGTATTTTGTCAAAGAAAATACTAAGAATCTCTTTTTGAATTCGATGCGAGTAGTATGAAGCATTTTGAGGAGCTTTGTGTAACACAATATTTGCCACATCCACATTATAAGATGCCAAGAGCTTTATCAATTCAATAACATTCCTATGATTATTAGAATCATGACCTTCATCACGACCTCTAAATGCACAAGCTTGAAATGCAAGCCATTTGACAGCATCTATTGTAGTCTTCAACCGCAAACGGTTTTTTGCAACTTGTTGAGAAGTTTGTTTCTCAACTATCTTCTCAATGTATTGCGCTTGATTTGTTAAATCACGACAAGATTTAACAGCAATTCTGTTTCTATGAATTAGGACCCTTTCCCATATGAGTTAAGAAAGCACAATTCTTTCCACTATTGACTTTGTTCCATGAAGAAAATCCATCAGAAATGAAAGCGCTAGAAGTAGTGCGCCCATTCGGTTTTGTAAAAAGATAGCAAGGAAGACAAAAAGCACAATGTTTGGTTGGAGAATATTCTATCCAATCTAGAAATAACTTGTACCAAGAAGCTAGAAAATGACATCCATTCTTCTCTTCAAAAGGATGGTTGTCAAGTTGGTATGGTCCAAATTTGATGTAAGCTCGTCGAATCTCATCACGTTGAGATATCAAATAATCCCAAATTTGTGGTCGTAGTCCTGGATCCCTTACCAAAGAAGATGCATCAACTTCTTTGGATTATATTCTACGCACTTTACAAGGACGTTATTCAGGAATTGAAGCTTCAACATTATCAGTGGAAGGTTTTGTAGTTGCATTAACTTCTGGGCGTGTTTGAGAAGAAAAAAAATAGCCCAATTTAGGCTAAAATTCACAAAAAGACAAAATAGGCTAAAATAGCTAATAAGACAAAATATCACATCAAACCCATAATCATTTCACTTTTTCTCTCACAAACATCACATCCAACCACAAAAAAATCCAATCATCTTCTCAAACACAAAAATTTTAGCCTACTAAAATAGCCAAAAACTAAAATAGCCTACTAAAATAGCCACTTCCCAAACGAGGCCTCTATATCTTGAGAGCCGCTTTTCTTAAAGAAAGAATCAATTTTTTTGTTCACCATAATTCACCTAACATTCAACTTAATTTTATTTAAGAACCTGAAATTTATTAAACAATTTTTGCTACTCACTAGGTAACAAGCACACTAACAATATAATTTAATCTAACAAACAAAGGACATGTCATTTTCACTGGGTAAACAATAAGAATCTTCAGAGTAATAGAATTTCTAACACTAACGAGGTGAATAGCATCCAAATTGAAGTGAATTGCAACGAAATTAAAGATATTTAAGCCTATTCATCTCTGAGAAATTAAAGATAATAATAATAATAAAGCAGCATATATCGAAATGAAGGAGATGGATTACGAAATCAAAATTGAAATGAAAACAAGAATAATGGAATAGCAGTACAATTAATTAGAACTTAAAACATTAAAATATTTAATTAAAACTTACAATATTAAAACTTACAATTACAATAGCAATACAGGGTGTTGGTTTCACTCAGAGATCCTGGATTTTTTCAGAATATGTTTTCTATGAATTTCCAAGTCTGCCGAATGAGTTCAACTTGATTACATTTTATACAAAAATAAAGAAAAGAAAAGCAACAATTCACTGATGAAAGCAGCTGGCAGTGCATGGGGTAAAGCAGATGCTGTCGGTTGCTTTCGGTGGATTGATTGACTAGATGAGCAGCTTTAAACAAAAGTTGACTGGGTGAATAGTGACGGTGAACAGTAAAAGTGAACAGTAACTTTTACTATTCATCACTTTCGGTGGAACACGTGAATAATGGAATCAATATAAATACAAATTGGCAGCTTTTCTCAAAAGAGTAGTGATTGAAGCTAATTTGTATCTATATGGAATCCAATGTTGATTATGCAAACGGATCCTGGGCATCTTGAAACTCTGGCCCTGAACATTGATCAGTTGATTCTTCAGAGGAATGGGCATGTTCTGATCCTTCTTCTGAATTGTCTGAATCGGTGGATTGGGTTTTAGCTTGATTCAAAAGTTAATGGGCTAACTGGATCATATCTTCTTTGGATGACTTGGATTTATTCTTGGACTTGGCTTTGGGCTGAGCAGGAGGTGAACTGGGCTTTGCCTTTACTTTGGACTTTGATTTGGGCTTTGATTGGGCTGGTTGGTCAGCAACAGCTTTTGACTTTGATTTGGATGATTTGGGCTTGGAACCACTGGATGAGGGGCTTCCAAGGTTGACTGGAGGAAGGCTGGGTTGACTTCCTTGAGTAATTGCAGCAGTTGGGTTCTGCTGGGCTTTAGCAAGAGCAGGAGTTGGAGCATGCTAATCAGGCGGGAATTCTTCTTGAACAATTTCAAGAATTCTGGGCACATTGAATTTTACCCACCATTTGACTGTGTGTTGGCGAATGATGATGTTATCATCAATCCCATATTGCCATTTAAATATCCATGGAATTTTGTATTTGGATATGAAGATTACCAATAATGGAAATTGACGTTGATGAGCAGTAAATGGATAAACAGAGGCAAAATAATTAACTATTGCATGGAGATCATCAGGGAGGATATCTGAAATGGCGCCATAGTGAGTCCACCATCTCAGAAACCAGGTAGGTAATTCAGATTTAAATTTTTGATCAAATGAAATGAACCAAGAATGACTGAAGGTTTCATTTTGGTACAAGAAAATCTTGAACCAAGCATCAACATAATCATGGTAATTATATTGGATGGGATAACCGGGTACATCACGAAGCTGGTTAGGATTACCCCATTCAGCCATGGAAACAATGTTGTGAATATAAATTGAATGATATAGGATCTTGTAAGCATAGGTTCGATCCTGGATTGGTTTGATCAAAATTGAATGGTGATGGAGTAGAATGTCTTTGTAATATGAGAGGGCTTTCTCTGGATGTGAAAGGGTGAAATGGCATCCAGAGCCAAAATGGAATTTAGCAATGTCATTGATGGTTTGATTTTTTGGGTGACTGGGTTCTTTGTAGAACAGGTTAGTAACATGTGAATTGGTGTACTCAGATCGGGACGGTTTAATGGGGTTAACTGGGAATGGAGTAACGGAAACTGAATGGCTAGATGCAAAAGGATCGGCAGCCAATGCAGATGAGTAATCAGGACGATGGATGTTATCAAGAGTTTGGTAACGGTTAACCATTTCAAGTGAATGAGATTGGGTGATTGACGCCAACGGAGGAGGAACAATAAGTTGATTAGGTTTACTGGAGGATGAGGCCAAAGCCTTGGAGGGAGGCCTTGGACGAGACATCTGTTGAGAGAGAAACAATGGTTAGCAACCAGAAAGAAGATCTAAATAATCTTGATGACGATGTAAACAGTTGTAGTTGTGAGCAAGTAAATTGCGACGGGCTTGAATCTGATGGTAAATGATAAATTGGGCTCGTTTGGTGGTTGGTCGGGCTATTTTGAGACGGTGAATACGATAGGTAAGTTGTTTAATTTGGGTGTTGAAATAGGTAATTCGGGATTTATGGTAAGAAGTAAATGGTGCAGTCATCCCTTACCCTCCTGTAAAAATTCCCGGGTAAGAAAATCAGGTAGGGAATTTTGACAACCAGGGATATAAGTAATATCAAAATCAAAAATGCTTAAAATAGCTTGCCAACGGGCAAAAATTTGTTTACTAGCAAGATTGTGAACATCTTTTTCTAAAATATATTTAGCAAATTTACAATCAATACGAAGTAAAAATTTTTGATTTAAAATATCATCTTGAAATTTTTGAATACATAAGACAGTAGATAAAATTTCTTTTTTAATAGTACTATAATTTAATTGTGCTTTATTCCAGACACCAGAATGATAGCAAACAATTTGTTCAGATGATTGAGGAGTGACTTTTTGAAGAAGAATGCCCCCACAACCAATATCAGAGGCATCAGTTTGAATGATTTTGAATGAATTTTCAGTAGGAATACCAAGACAAGGAAGAGACTTGACATATTGTTTGACCTGTTGAACAATAGAAGTATGGACAGAAGACCAAAGAGGAGGATTATCCTTTAACCTATCAAACAGCGGTTGACAGACTTTCCTAAGGTCTTGATAAAATTCAGCAATATAATTGAGGGAACCTAGAAACCTTTGTAATTGGGTTTTGTCGAGAATTTCATCAGGGAATTTGGACGCAAATTCAATGGGTCTACTAATGGGTAAAATAGTATTATGATGAATATCATAGCCTAAGAATCTAACTTTAGTTTGAAACAATTTAATTTTAGGAGCAGAGATAACAAGACCATGACTTTTAATGGTGTAAAAGAATGCAGTTAAATGTTTCCAATGTTCACTAATGGATTTGGAAAAAAATTAATATGTCATCAATGTAAACAATTGAAAAATGACTAAATGGGTTGAAAATGTTATTCATGATATTTTGAAATTCACTAGGAGCATTTTTTAATCCAAATGGCATGACATTCCATTCGTATTGGCCAAAGGGTGTATTAAATGCAGTTTTATATCTATCTTTCGGATGAATTTGAATTTGCCAAAACCCACTTTTTAGATCAAATTTACTGAAAATAACAGCTTGACTAAGTCTTTTAATCAAATCTTTTTTTATTGGGAATAGGATATCGGATCCATTCTAGAACAACATTTAAGGGTTTATAATTGATAACTAGGCGAGGGACACCTCTTTCTAATTCAGCATTTTTATTAACATAAAAAGCAAGGCAAGACCATGGTGATTTACTTGGACTAATGATGCGATTATTTAATAATTCATTAATTTCTTTTTTACATAGTTCAAGTAATGCATGATTCATTTGAATTGGTCTAGATTTAGTAGGAATTTGTCGTTCATCAAAATTCTTAATATAAGGTAAAGTAACTACATGCTTTTTCCTATGCCAAAATGCAGTAGGTAAAGTAGAACAAACAGTTGATTCAAGTTTTAATTTGAAATCATTAATTTGAGAAATAAGAACTGGATTAGTTAATTGTTGGTCAATGCGTTTATAATTAATTTCTTCTTTAAGAAAATTTATATGTCGAGTTAAGCGACTAATGGTATGGGAAATAGAATAATCTTTTAATTGATTTAATTTCAATAGTTCAGGAGGAGATAAAAATTTAAATGTAACGGGTTGACCTAAAACATGTGTAGTTATTCCTGTACTAGATGTAGTAAATGGATATAGTAAATTTATAAAAGGGGAGCCTAAGATGATTTTATCAGTCATATTTGTAACTAAAACAAAGGAGGTTTTGAAACATACATTATCTTGGCAAACATGAACTTTAGGTAATTTATATTTGATATGCATTTTACTACCATTAGCAGAAGTTAATTTTTCTTAACATTTTTCATAGTATGTAGTAGGGAGTAAACCTTCTTCTATACAATTTAAATCAGCACCAGTATCAATTAAAGCAATTAATTCTAATTCAAAATCATTGATAATTATTTTAATTTTAGAATACCATTTTTGAATATAAAGTTTATTAATTAGACTTAACCGTTTTTCTTCAGGATTGTTGGATGGAGATTGGTGTGGTCGATTATCAAATATTAAATGATCAGGGTTAGGAGGATCAGAATCATGTTCAGAGTCATTTGGAGTATAGCGATCCCGGGTTTACCCTTGTTGTACAGTGATCCGGACATGTGTCCGTGGATGTTGGTAGTTGGTTATTATCGTGTTTACATTTTTGTAATTCTTTAATTGTTTGTTTAATGTGATTGATTTCTTGTTGTAAGTCTTGTAGTGTAACTTCTTTTTGTTTATTTTTAAATCTATCTAAGGTTTTGGATAAACTAATTATGGGTTTATCAAACTTAGGTTTATTGTCTGAATGAATTAATAATGATTTTAATTTATCAATATATATTTTTTTTTAATTTAGGATCATCTAATTTACTAATTAATTCAATAAGAGCTGATTCTTCTTGAGTATTTTTTGTAAGAACAGTAATTTGTTGAACTGGTTTACAACAAACATCATTACATCCTATAGTAATATTGTTATCAGAATCATCACTAGGTGATTGGTAATCGGATGAAGTAGTGGGATGATCAGAAGAAGAGGAACTACTAATAGACTGATTTAATTGAAATATTTCATATAGTTGATTTTTGGAATTATCATCAATTTGAAGTTGATTAACTCGATCTTTTAATTTTTGTTTTTCTTTATATTTATTTGAATAATGACCTTTTTGACCACAGTTATAACAAGTAACATCTTTAGCAGATTTAGATTTTGGATGTGTTTTGGTCTTATAAGATTTCTTTTTAGGTTTAGTACAGAATTTATCATTGGATTTGGAAGGGGAATAATTCTTTTTATATTTACTAGAATATTTGTAGGAGGATTTATGTTTATGTTTGGAATATTTATGTGATTTCCTACGAGAGGGTGCAACAGGAGGTAAACCATATTGTTCACAGAAATTGCCTAATTCATATTTAGCTTTATGTTTATCTTTATTAGCTTTTTGACTAAGTTTAAGATCAATACACATTTTTAATCCTTCTTTTTGAATAGTGCTAATTATATCACCATATGTTAAATTATCATACTCAATAACACCAGTGGGTTGACTAAGAACATCTCTAATTTTGTGAGCAAATAAACTAAGTAATCCATTAATAAATTTTTCTTTCCAAAATGATTTAGTACAATCTTCTCTTAACATAACTCGAGAGGTAAATACATCCGTATACCATCTAAAATCACTTAAGGTTGGACAGGTAAGATTACTAAGTTGATTATGTATGCGAGAATATATATTTGTAGGGGTACCAATAAAATGCCGGACTATGGTATAGATTAATTGATTAATTCCGTCAGGGTGACAACATCCAATAGTTTCATCAAAAATAGGTAGACCATTTTCATCAGTTTGATTAGCATAAATGATTGAGTCACGTTGGTCTTCAGTAAGGTATTTTTCCCACCAAGATTTGAGCATTCCCGTGAAGCCAGAGGTAAGTAAGGAAACAATTTCAGGTTGAGAATATTGGGGATAATTACTGAGATAACTATTAGCTACCATAGATAAATGATTTAATTTTTGAAGGATCTGATCTTCACTAAGACCATCAATATTCCATTCATATAATTTTTTAGCAGAAACAGAAAATTGATTATTAAGATTAGTTTCTTCAAATTGGAGATCAGGTGGAGTAGGTCAAGAATACCAATTTTTGGTAGTCTGAGGATTAACTTTGGGATAATTAATTTTATTAAGAGCAGAAGATTGAAATTGTGGGGCTAATTGATCTAGTTCAGTATCAGTCGTTTCAGTGTCAGATTGATCCAAAACAGTATTGGTAATAGGTTGTTGATTTAAAACAGTAAGACCTTTATCTTTGAATGTAGAAGTATCATTGGGAGTTAACTTAGTAAATAAATGTTCAATGGCTTTGACAGTAGATTGATCATTAGTAATGAGGCTAGTTCGTTTAGAACGATGACTAGGGAGATTAAGTAAAGGTTGATCTAAGGGTTTAGTAGATTTGGCAGATTGGTCATCTAAAGTAGTTTCTAATTTATCTAATTGTTTCCCAATGGTTTTTAAACATTGATTAGTATAATTATTTTGTTCAATAATTTTTTTATCTCAGGGTCAGTGCCAGGTAATTTAAAAGGAGAGGCCGGAACTTCAGAACCGTGATGATCAATAATTATATTTTCTAATGGAGGATGATTAGAACTAACAGAAGTATTAGGAGAAGTTTTCCATTTATGTTTTGTAAGTGTGTTGATCTTTTTGTAATATTGATCCATATAGTCAAAGAAAGATAATTCAAAACCATATTGAACCATAAAGTCATACCATTTTCGAATTATTTTTGATTGTTGAGCAGAGTCATATTTAGCACGATAAGCGTGTCTTTTACTTTTATTTTCGTTGGATCTAAATTCAATAAGCAATTTATCTAAATCATGAGTAAAATCCTTTTTGATTGTCATGAGTTGAGGATTTACGGGTGGAATAAATTCTTCAAAATCAATTTGAGTTGGAGAAGTATTGGAAGCAATGTCTTCTTCTGGTAAATGTGTGGAAGTAGTATAAACAGGTTTACTAATCTGGGAAGTGGTAGAATTATCAATTCCTTTTAGTTTATTTGGGGAAGTTTGGTTAGTTTGACCAAGATGTATTTGGCTATTTTTTTGAAATAAAGGAGTGTTAAATATTTCATCTTCAGTTGTAATTTCAGTAGGGACACTAGATGTACTATGCCTAGAGGATTGACTTCGATTAAATTTAATTCGGACAGAACCATCATTGTATTGTTGAATATCTTGTATATCTTGAATTGAAGATTGTTGTTGATTGTGTTTATAAGTTTCATTAACAGTAACCCATTGATCAGGTAAATCTATATATTTCCATTCAATCATTTGGGGAATATTAATATTGGATTCACCACTACTACTGCTTTGGATTAATAAAGTTTTATCTTTGGAACTTTTATGTAAGGCATGAACATTTAAATTGGTTTGCATACATTTATAATGAACACGATAAATTAAAGCAATATTATGAACTTTTTCTAACATTTCAGTAAATGAACCATGTAATTGAATGTTTAATGTTAATGCTTTGAGAATATGTGGATCACGTAAACTAAGTGTAAAATCAGGAAAACAATTAAAATGTACCGGACCTTTATGAAATAAACAATTAAAATGTACTAAACCCATAATTAGTTTATCCAAAACCTTAGATAGATTTAAAAATAAACAAAAAGAAGTTACACTACAAGACTTACAACAAGAAATCAATCACATTAAACAAACAATTAAAGAATTACAAAATAAAGATAAAAAATTGGAAGACGAAATTATTACTCTAAAACTTAATAAAAGTCTCGACAATTTCCAAAATAATGATCAAGAATCTCCATGTAACGCCCTCAAAATAACAACATTAAACCCATCTGATAAGACATGCATTTACACATAAACTAACCACATTCCTTTATTCCTTAGAGTTCCATTACATAAGTATTACATGTTAACATCAAAGCAAAATGCCCTACGGGCTTACAGCTTTCCAAGTTAACACTTGGTTACAACAAAAGAGTACTAACTCGTTTACACATTAAGCCCTTGGCTTGAAGTTACATGTAATACATCAAAAGTTAAGCGACAAAAGTATGTCCGCCTCTAGCCTCCCAAGCTATGTCCTTGGAGGTGGCATGCTACCAGTACCTGAAAATGATATTCCCATATAGGGTGAGCCACAACCCAGTAGAAATACACTAAACCAACCATGGACAATGACTAAAACATTAGCAATTGATAGTTGGTCAACACTGATACAATCACATAAATAACATATTTATGTCAACGACTTACAAGTCCCAATTACTTTTCATTTTCCCCTTTTCAACAGATAAGCATGCTAGCTCTATCAACATTTCCACAGATATGTATAAAAACAATATCTCACATTCAGATAAGCATAAAAGCTACATCCACATTCTCAACAGATATGTATAACAACAATATCCCACATTCACAGATAAGCATATAGAATATCCACATTCTCAACAGATATGTATAACAACAATATCCCACATTCACAGATAAGCATATAGAATATCCACATTCTCAACAGATATGTATAACAACAATATCCCACATTCACAGATAAGCATATAGAATATCCACATTCTCAACAGATATGTATATCAACAATATCCACAGATCACAGATAAGCATATAAGCTGTATCCACACTTCACAAAGATAAGCATATGAGCTCTATCTTCACTTCTCTAGACAAGCATATGAGCTCTGTCTACGGAGTTCATCCCCTATCTCCTCCCAATACCTATCCGGTTTAGAGGTACATCCCCTATCTTCCCCTAAACCGCGGAGTACATCCCCTATCTCCTCCTCTACACATAACGTATACAAACACAAAGGTTCTATATACAATCACACAATACAAACAATTAATGTATTCTAGCAACTGTCAAGTTCCATAACACATTCCATTGATTAGTTTCAGTTTGCCTAATCAACATACATTGTCTACAACAATCACGACTATCCTCCACCGATAGCCCCGCAACCGTTACGTAACGCCGTTACGTAACGGTTTTGGCGGTTACCGCCACCCGTTACGGCCACTTTTGCAGTGTG
>NW_021024589.1:271901-330636 GCF_004153795.1 Camellia sinensis
ATTTAGTGCCCGGCACGGCGCCTGCATGATGATTAGGTGAATTAAAACTAATCAATTTGAGTATGTCATTGAGTATGACGGTTGGAATAATACAGTGAATATGTGTATTGATTGGTCATTGTATATGATATGTATTCGAATACATGGGTGCCGAGTCCCGCGGATGAAATTTCCTTAAAATAGCAAATTCAAAAATATTTATACATGGGTGCCGAGTCCCGCGGACGGAATTTCCGTAAAATGGCAACTAGAAAATAATTATACATGGGTACCGAATCCCACGGACACAATTTCCGTAAAATGGAAGTTTGAAGTATTGTTGGCATGAGATGTAGTCTCATTTAAGTTGTTTGGCCAGGTTCTAAGCCGTGTTTATAAGTTGAGAATTGGATAAGTAAAGGATTATGGAACTGGATTGTACTGTATATTATTTTTTTTATCAGTTAAACCTTTATCAAATGCTAATGTTTTAGTTATTGTCCATATTATGTTTAGCATATCTCTATTAGGCATTGGCTCACCCTATATGGGACCTTATTTTCAGGTACAGGCGACATGCCGCCTCCAAGGATGTAGCTTGGGATGTTGTGGGAGCTGAAAGCTTCCTTTTTGTGATTAATTATGTATTACATGTAAATCAAGCCAATAGCTTATTTTGTATTAAGAGTTAGTACTCTTTTTTTGTAACCAAGTGTTGGCTTGAAAAGTTGTAAGCCCGTAGGGCATTTACTTTTGATGTTAACATGTAATACTTTTGAAATGAATACTCTGATGAATGAAATAATGCTTTACTCTCTTATGTCTAATCATGTTAAGAATGCATGATTTATGGTTTATTTTGAAGGCGTTACAACTTGGTATCAGAGCGTACCGAGTTCGAATACTTTGGGTACGCGGGAAGTGGTTAGTACCACAATGGGTTTGTCTCGCTTGTTAGAGACTTATGTATGACATTATGTGTTTATTTGACAACATGTTTATGTGACTATTTGGGTATGAGATTTAGTTTCTAGGATGTTGATTGGATCCTTGGATTTCTGTGAGTCTTGTTGGAAAAGCACTTAATCAATGCTGTTTCTAACCGAAACTCCAGTAACGCCTCGGGACTATCATTATCTAGAAATGAAATTCGTAGGTGCTTATGTGATTATGTGCTTACGTGGAATGAATTACAGTTGTCCAAGGTATTAGGACGCGAGTGTTATAGCTTCGGCACATTTGTGAATGTGCTAATGTCTTCGTTACCTTTATTAGGATGTCAGGACGAGGATGAGGCGGTAAGCGTGGTAGGCCTAGGAGACAGGAGATGCCTATACTGGATGAGATTCCGGCGCAGCAAGAGGGTGTTGGTCAGGCCAATGTGGCCGAGCCAGTAGGTCAGCAGGCCATGGACGCCTTAGCCCGCGAGATAGCAGGAGCTTTGAGGGAATCCATGGTCATTCTCAGAGCTGAGAATCAAGTCCCGGCCCAGGTTGTTGATGCATAAGTGGTTGGAACAGATGTCTAAGATGTTTGAGATGCTTGGCATCAAAAACGAGACGTTGAAGGTGACCTTGGCATCTTTCCAGCTTAACGGGGATGCGGGTCAGTGGTGGAAGTTCATGAGGGGTCGTATTGGTGGCACATGGGAGGCCTTTGTAGATGCTTTCCAAGAGAAGTTCTTATCTCCAGCTATCAGGGAGAAGCTGAGGAACCAGTTTTGTCAGCTTAAGCAGCTGAGTTCTTCAATGGCCGAGTTTGAGGCCGCATTTACTAGTTTATCCAGGTTTGCACCTGAGCTTGTGGCGTCTGAAGAACGCCATTGTCTGGAATTTGAGAAGAAGTTGAGGCACGGGCTCAAGATGAAAGTTCGGGGATCCATGACCTGGGAGTATGGGCGTCTTTTGGATGCCGCAGACCATATGGAGATTATGATGCAGGAGGAGGAGAGGATGAGGGGCTCCAAGAGGAGTCAGGATGGCCAGAAAGATGGCAGGAAGCAGAGGGGTTCTAATCCTCAGCAGTCCTAGGGCACTTTAGCGAGATCTTCCTTTCCAGTGTCGAGTTCAAGTCCTGGGAGAGGCAGCTAGGGAGACTTTACCTGTTTCAAATGTGGTCAGCTGGGCCACAAGTCGCCAGCTGCCCGCAGAGGGGAGGAGGTCAGAGAGCAGCTTCATCTTCGGCTCGACCTCAGAGCCAGAGTCAGGGCAGAGGCCAGTCGTCCTCTTGTTACCAGTGTGGTCAGGCGAGGCACCTGAAGGTGTTCTGCCCACAGTTGGGTGGCACACCCGGTGCGTCTGGTTCGAGACAGACGCAGAATCCTCAGCCAGCACAGTCTATTCAGGCCTCGAGGGCCAATCAGGGGGCTTCATCGTCTCAGTTTATGCAGCAGTCTTTTGCTCCGAGAGGTGAGCAGGTTGACCAGAGGCCTACTGGGCGCGTGTATGCTGTTACCGCGCAGGATCTTGTACCGGCTCTATCTGTTGTGAGAGGTACCTTTTTGTTTTGTAACTCGGTTGCCAATGTGTTAATTAATACGGGTGCATCCCATTCCTTTATATCTGCTGCATTTGCATCTGTTTTGGGGTTGGAGTTGGCACAGTTAGCATCTCCTATATGTATTGTATCGCCTGTTGGGGGCGAATTGATTTTGAATAAGGATGTAGAGGTTGTGACATAGAGGTCGCCGACCGCCGTCTTCCATTCTGTTTTGTAGTTATGGCTATGTCGGGTTTTGATGTGATTTTGGGTATGGACTGGTTATCGTCATACCAGGCAGTTATTGATTGTTATCGCCAAAGGGTCACTGTATGTACCTTGAGCGGGGATTGTTTCCATTTCTTGGGGGATCGGGTTGGTAGTGTGTTACCACCGGTGTATGATCCGCGAGGACGGAGTGAGCTTAGTTGTCTTCTCGCTAGCTTTATGAGTAGGGAGTGTGATGAGACCCAGACTGTATTGCCGAGAGTAGTTTGTGAGTACTCAGACGTTTTTCCCGAGGATCTTGCTAGTTTGCCACCACATCGAGAGGTGGAGTTTTCCATTGATTTAGTGCCCGGCACGGCACCGATTTCTATGGGACCTTATCGTTTTGCCCCAGCCGAGTTGAGTGAGTTGAAGATTCAACTCTAGGAGTTGCTAGATAAGGGTTTTGTCCGCCCTAGTGTTTCGTCGTGGGGAGCACCGACCCTCTTTACTAAAAAGAAAGATGGTGCCTTAAGACTTTGTATCGATTACCGAAAGTTGAGTCGGGCTACGATTAAGAATAAATACCCTATGCCCCGTATAAATGATCTGTTTAACCAGTTGAAGGGGTCCCGTTGTTTCTCTAAGATAGATTTGAGATCCAGTTACCACCAGTTGAGGGTCAGGGAGGAGGATATTCCGAAGACGACATTCCATACGCGGTATGGCCACTATGAGTTTCTGGTGATGCCATTTGGGCTCACCAATGCACCGGCGGTATTTATGGATTTGATGAACCGGATCTTCTAGGAATTCTTAGATCGTTTTGTAGTTATTTTCGTAGACGACATTCTGATTTATTCACCGTCTAAGGAGGAGCACGAGGAACACTTGAGAGTGGTGCTTGAGTTGCTTAGGCCTCATTTGGGAACAGGCTAATTTAGTAACTTTTTGGCTATTTGGCTAAAAAGGTAGGTAAAAAAAACTTGTATGTTTGGGATGACTTTTTGGCTAATTACGAAAAGATGTGCAAAAAGTAGAGAGAAAAGAAAATCTTTGACTTTTTGGTATGAGTTATTGGCTTTTTGGCTAATTTAGTAACTTTTTGACTAATTGGCTAAAAAAGTAAGTCCCCAAACGGGGCCTTAGAGCCCATAGGTTATATGCCAAGTTTGGGAAGTGTGAGTTCTGGCTAAGAGAGGTTAAATTCTTAGGCCATGTAGTCTCCGGGAAGGGGTGTCTGTTGATACATCCAAGATTGAGGCAGTGCAAGATTGGGCACAGCCTAAGAGTGTTTTTGAGATCCGCAGTTTTCTGGGATTAGCTAGGTATTACCGCCGGTTTGTGAAGGACTTCTCCAAACTAGCTTCGCCGTTGACTAGATTGATGCTGAAAGGGGTCAAATTCGTATGGAGTGAGACTTGTGAAAAGTCGTTCGAAGAGTTGAAAGTTAGATTGACCACCGCTTCGATTTTGATTATTCCAGAGAGAGGGTTGGATTATGCGATTTATTGTGATGCCTCACGAGAGGGTTTGGGTTGTGTGTTGATGCAAGAGGGGAAAGTAGTAGCCTATGGCTCGCGGCAGTTAAAAATACACGAGAGGAATTACCCTACCCATGACCTAGAATTAGCAGCAGTGATCTTTGCCTTGAAGATCTGGAGGCACTACCTTTATGGTGAGAGGTTCGAGGTGTTCTCGGATCATAAGAGTTTGAAGTATCTGTTTACACAGAGTGACTTGAATTTGAGGCAGAGGAGGTGGATGGAGTTCATCTCTCTATATGATTTTGAGTTGCACTATCATCCGGGAAAGGCCAATGTTGTGGCCGATGCCCTTAGTAGGAAATCCATTAGTGATATAGCTTGTATAGCCATCCGGGAGTGGGAGATGTTGGGTGCACTTGGCGAGTTTGATTTGCTTCTGGGCGAATCTGTTGAGGCTGCGGCCTTGTTTTCTGTTGTTGCGCAGCCTACACTTGTGACTCGAGTGTTAGAGGCACAGAGAGGTGACCTTGAAGTAGAATCCCTCCGAGAGAAGATCTCCAGTGGAAAGGTTGAAAAGGGTTTGGCTGTGTATCCCGACCTGAGTGTGAGATACCGAGACTGTTTGTTTGTACCGGAGTCTTGCCGAGAGGAGGTACTCCGAGAGTTTCACCATTCACGTCTTGCGGTGTATCCGGAAGACACTAAGATGTATCATGATTTGGGTCGCCAGTTTTGGTGGCGGGGTATGAAGAAAGATGTGGCAGTGTTTGTGTCTAAGTGCCTTACTTGTCAACAAGTGAAGACCGAGCATCAGAGGCCAGCGGGTTTGTTGCAACCCTTGCCTATTGCCGAATGGAAGTGTGAGCATGTCACTATGGATTTCGTTGTAGGTCTTCCGAGGACTCAGCAGGGTAGTGATGCTATTTGGGTGGTTGTAGACCGGTTGACTAAGTTGGCGCACTTTATTCCAACGAGCGTGAAGGATTTGGTAGATCATCTTGCCGACTTGTATATTCGGGACATAGTGAGGTTGCACGGGGTCCCAGTGTCGATCGTCTCAGATAGAGATCCGCGTTTTACCGTTAGGTTATGACAGAGTTTGCAGAGTGCCTTGGGCACTAGATTGACCTTTAGCACGGTTTATCATCCTCAGACTAACGGGAGTTCGAGCGTACTATTCAGATCCTTGAGCATATGCTTCGAGGTTGTGTTCTTGACTTTAGTGGGTCATGGGAGAGGCACTTGCCCTTGGTGGAGTTTGCCTACAACAACAGTTTTTAATCCAGTATTGGTATGGCACCGTTTGAGGCCTTGTATGACTGACCGTGTAGGTCTCCAGTTTGTTGGGCCGAGGTGGGTGATGCACCTTTGTTGGGCCTGGAGTTGGTGAGGGAAACGACGGAGAAAGTTGAGCTTATTCGTAAGAGGCTTGTTACAGCCCAGAGTCGCCAGAAGAGTTATGCCGACCGTAGGAGGAGGCCTTTAGCATTTGAGGTGGGCAATCATGTCTTCTTGAAAATATCACCTAGGCGGGGTTTGATGAGATTTGGGAAGAGTGGGAAGTTGCCCCCTCAGTTTATAGGCCCTTTTGAGATCCTTGAGAGGATTGGTGAGGTCGCCTATCGTTTAGCTTTACCGGCGCAATTGTCCGGGGTACATGACGTGTTTCATGTTAGTATGCTTCGGAAGTACGAGCCGGATCCATTGCATGTATTGGATTGGACCGACTTAGAGGTTGATGAGGATGCCTCGTATGAGGAGAGACCGGTTTGGGTCTTGGATAGGCAGGATCAAGTCTTACGAGGCAAGACTATTCCCTTGGTAAAAGTTGTGTGAAAGCATCACGGAGTGGAAGAAGCCACTTGGGAACGTGAGTTAGAGGTCCGTGAGAAATATCCGGACTTGTTTGTTAATGTGTAATCATGTATCGGTAATTTGGTAATGTTGATGAACTTTAAGAGCATTGAATATGTCTTAAATTGTAAAACATTGTAAATGTTTCGGTTTATGGAAGTTTATTTTAACATTGCATATTTTAATTCTATTTTAGAAATGCAAATATAATATTGGCATTGAATATGTTTTGAGATGCATGTTGGAAATTATGTTATAATTTGCGTCTGGGATAGAGATGGGATGACCAGTGATGGGTCAGGTTATGGACTGTTGGTTGGTAATGTTATTGAGAATTGAGGAAAACTTGTTTTTGAAAACTTGTATCTAATTTCGGGGACGAAATTCCTTAAGGGGGGGAGGTTATAGCGATCCCGGTTTTCCCTTCCTTTGTTTATTGTATTCCGGACTTGGTTCTGTGGTTATGTTGTTGTCTTATTCTCATTTTCATCCTTTACTCTTTGTATTTGAGTCTTGGGTTGTGTTGGGCAGGTTTGAAACAGGTTGGTTGTGTCTAGAAACCAAAGGTTGTTACCCAGATTTTGGCCTTCACGCTCGAGCGGGGCTTTTGACGCTTAAGCAGGCCCTTTGTTTTTGCTTCTTCGCTCGAGCGGGCGTTTTGACGCTCAAGCATGAATATTCATCTCCCAGTATTTTTCTCTGCAGGTCGTCATACGCTCGAGCGGGAGTTTTGACGCTCGAGCGGGCCCTTTTGATTTTGTTCCTCCGCTCGAGCGAGAAGTCTGACGCTCGAGCGGGGACCATGGTCTGCAAAACTTCTGGAAGTGTACATCCGGCGCTCGACCAGCGCTTTTGACACTCGAGCGTGAGTCTGTGTCTGACGCTCGAGCGGGGAGTTCCACGCTCGAGCGGGCGACTCTTATATCAGTCCCAAAAGTGACATTTTGGATCACTTTTTGACTTTCTTTCTCTCTCCTACTTTTTCAAAACCTCCATTGGAGAGCACCTCACTCTAAAACTCCAACTTCTCTCTAGGGTTTGATCTAGTATGAGTGATCTTCTATCTTTGGGCCTTTGTAAAAAGTGTGGAGCTTGTTGAGGGCTACATTTTGATCCGAAAATATTGGGGTTTGGAGCACTTTCAAATTTCATCATCTCCTCCTTTGAGCTCCGAATTTGAGGTAGGGATAACTACTCATTTTTATGGTCTTTGACATAAACTATTGGTCATTTTGATATAATGTTGAAGTTGGGTAATTTTGGGTGTTAGGGTTTCAAAATGAATAAAGAGGGGTTTGGTTATTTTGACTCATAAATGTGTATCTTGGGTCTTAAAATGATGGTATTGTTATTGTTGATGATATATGGGACCTTTGGATCATTGTAGAGAAAAATGGGGAGAAAACCCTAAATTGTTGCATGAATTAATTTATATAATTAATTTGGAAATGTTATGGAAATATGAAATTGAGTTGGGAATAATGAAATTGGCTTATTATGTAGTAGAACGGTAGAGTTAGATTTAATAATCACTCACCTTCGAGAATTGTTGATAATTTATCTGTTGATGCATTTATTATCTGTTTAGAAATAACTGTTTTGGGCTATCGGTGAAGGATAGTCTTTATTGTTGTACACACTGCATGATGATTAGGTGAATTAAAACTAATCAATTTGAGTATGTCATTGAGTATAACGGTTGGAATAATACAGCGAATATGTGTATTGATTGGTCATTGTATATGATATGTATTTGAATACATGGGTGCCGAGTCCCGCGGATGAAATTTTCGTAAAATGACAAATTTGAAAATATTAGACATGGGTACCGAGTCCCGCGGATGAAATTTCCGTAAAATGGCAAATTCGAAAATATTTATACATGGGTGCCGAGTCCCGCGGACGAAATTTTCATAAAATGGCAACTAGAAAATAATTATACATGGGTGCTGAATCCCGTGGACACAATCTCCGTAAAATGGCAGTTTGAAGTATTATTGGCATGAGATGTAGTCTTATTTAAGTTGTTTGGCCAGGTTCTGAGCCGTGTTTATAAATTGAGAATTGGATAAGTAAAGGATTATGGAACTGGATTGTACTGTATATGGTTTTTTTTATCAGTTAAACATTTATCAAATGCTAATATTTTAATTATTACCCATATTATGTTTAGCATATCTCTACTGGGCGTTGGCTCACCCTATATAGAACATTATTTTCAGGTACAGGCGACATGCCGCCTCTAAGGATGTAGCTTGGGAGGTTGTGGGAGCTGAAAGCTTCCTTTTTGTGATTAATTATGTATTACATGTAAATCAAGCCAAGGGCCTATTTTGTATTAAGAGTTAGTACTCTTCTCTTTGTAACCAAGTGTTGGCTTGGAAAGTTATAAGCCCGTAGGGCATTTACTTTTGATGTGAACATGTAATACTTTTGAAATGAATACTCTGATGAATGAAATAATGTTTTACTCTCTTATGTCTAATCATGTTAAGAATGTATGATTTATGGTTTATTTTGAGGGTGTTACATTGACTTTGAGAAGTTTTGCTGAAAATTTATTCTAAGCCGGACAACCGGTCAAATCTAATGAAATAATTGAAGCACAACCTATCAAATCAAACTTTTATTCAAATTTGATGAAAATTTGAGTAAGTGTTTCAGGTACTTTTATGGATTGTGTTGTAATGATTCAACTTATTTATTTTAGGATAAATTATATTTTATCCTTTTATATTTGGTCACTTTTTTACTTTGACACTTAAAATTTATTTTTTCATATTTTGACCCTTTATATTTTAAGTTTTTTTCAATTTACTTTTAAAATTAATTTTTGTTCAAAATTAGAAGAAAAAAAATGCCACAATAATTGTCATATAACATAAAATATATTATTATATTGGAGTTTAAGTTTATGTTAGAGGTATGAGTCATATATAATAAAATATTTTGTATGTCACGTAACTATCAATGTGTCATTTTTTGTCTAATTTTTAACATTTAAGAGTAAAGTGAAAAAAATTTGAAACATGAAGGGTTAAAGTGGGAAAAAATAAATTTTAGGTGCCAAAGTGAAAAATTAGTCAAACATAAATGAGGCAAAGTGTAATTTACCCTTCATTTTCTAGGATTATTGATGTATATTATTTATGAAACAAATTGGTTTAATTAGATAATCGTAATATTTTTCATCTTATCATGTTTGATTCTGAAAAACTAGATGACTAATATATTTTTAAAAATATATTTGACCTTTTTTTTTTTGAATGATTTATACGAAAATTTTTACAAAATGAATGATTTGAAATATGAAAACAGGACTCGTAATGAGTTTCATGTAGGAGTGGACAAATTTTGGGATGGGATGGGATGGGTTCAAATTAGGTTGGCACTATATAATAAAAGTATGCGTGTCATCTCAAACCGACTTGATCCAATATTGGGCCTAACTTATTCATCTCAAGTGTGACTTTAAAGCAATTTCTAAATCTCAAGGCTGCTCACTTAATCTAATATATATAAGCTATTAATTTTATCTTCTTTCATTTTGAAAGGATAATTAAATTATTTTGACCTTTTTAATAATTATTTTAATTTGGAACATTAAAAAAATTCAATTGTTAAATGGATATGATCTTTTAAAAAATATTTTAATTTAAGCTCTAAAAAATATATACGTATTTTTTTTTATCTTTCTAGTTTATTTTGTAACTAAATAATATAAAATTAAAATTAATAATTTATAAATAGGCAGGTCAAGTCAGGCTAGGTTAAAACTATTACCCTAAACTCAACCCGAAAATTAAATGGACTAAAAATTTTAGTCCATTCCAACCCAACGAGTTAAATATTTTTCTCAAGTCCTAAAAATACTGAGTTGGACTGGGCAAGTTAGATGGGCTATCGAACCATGGGCCCCCAAGCTCTCACAAGTGTATATTTGAATTTGAGAGAAGGCTAACAATTCCTTTTATTCCTTTGTACTTGAAGTAAAGGTGAAAATTTTCAATATAACACAATTATATACGAAGTTAGTGAGTTATAATTGACTATTTTTCGACACGAATACATATATAACACAACCTGATAACATGTATAATAAATAGGTTAAGTTAGCATCGAACTTGTATGATACTAAATTGATATGAATAACTCGTTTAATAATGTTACTCATGACTGTCATAATGTTTTTGATTTCTTATATAACTCCATTCAACTCAACAAAAGAATGTGAAAAAGGATTTTAAGTTTTTTTCCCCCTACTATTTTAGAGAATCTAGCAAAAAATAAATTAATAGTATATAATTTTTGTAAATTAAAAAAATTAAATTGAGTTAATATCAAATATTCTTATAAATAATTTTATTTAGTAGAGTGTTTCATCAAATTTAATTTATATATAATTTTTTTTTAATTTTTTCACTTGACATTTTTAACTAAAGATAAAAATGTTGACATCACAATAAAATATTTTTATCAAAATTCTTTACCATTGTATGTTTTATTATATTCTAATTATAATAAATTATATTTATTTACTTGTATTATATAAATTCATATAAAAATAAAACAAAACAATAAAACAATTCCCAATAAATATCAATTATGTTTAGACTAATTTCTCAATAACAAATGAAAAATTATTTGTGCCATGAATAGACTTTAATAGAGAGGTTATTTGGTAATCGTAAAATATTTCTTATTATTCAATTTGTGACATTTGTTTGTTGTTTCTTAAAAAAAGAATAAAAAAATTATCACTTAGGTTTGCTATGCTTCAATCTAGTTATTTGAAAAATATTAAAAATTATTTTGGTGAGAAAATAATAAAAAAAGTTTTAAAAAACAATTTGTCATTTTTATATTAATTTTTTATGCAACAATTATGTTTATAAAATCAAAAATATCTTTCTTGTGTGAAAATAATAAAAATTAAAAAAAAATCTTTTTCATATTATGTTTTATGCAATAATTATTATAAAAAATTCAAAAATAACTTTCTAATGTTTGGTTTCACCAAATTAATTTTTAACATTTAAAAAATACAAAAACAAACAAAATATAACCAAACAAACAAAAAATTAATTTTTACTGTAGCCAATAATGTGTAAAAATAGAGACCTTTTGCGACAGCTCTGTTTTACCGTCACCAAAAGTTTTATTTGAGACGGCAAAAATTGCGGTCGCAATTATTTTTTTCTTTTTGCGACGGCATTGAATATGTTGCCAAAAAAAGATTTTGATTTTTTGCGACGATGTGGTGCCGTCTCAAAAAATGCAATAATTATTAAAAATAAAAAATACCTGTTTTTTGCGACGGTTAGGTGCCGTTGCAAAAAAAAAAAAAAAAGCCCTACTGTAAATTAATTAAAAATATTAAAATTACCTGTATTTAATGAAAAATAATTTAAAGGAAACCAATAATTACATAATAATATAAAAATTCCTATATAGAAATAAGAATTTCTCCAAAATAAACATATTCTTACATTCATAATTATACATCAACAAAATTACCCCAGTATATAATGTTCCACAATACATATATAATGTTTAAATACATAATGTTATTCATAATTCAAAATAACATAAACCAAAATTAAATTTTTCCTCAGCATTCTCCGTGGTACAAAAACAAAAATTAGTGGCATTCTTCACAGGCATGAAATCCACAAGAAGCAAACTCCTACTTCAAAAATATCTGGAAAAAAAAAATAAAAATAATTAATGACAATATAATTATGTGTTAATATGTTAATTACAAAAAAAAACATAAAAATTTAACTAGTATACAATTACAAAGATAATTAAGTAAATAATTGTGTCGAGACCAAAATTTGACTCTAATCCCAAACCGAGAACCCGATTCGAGTCATGTCTTCTCCCACAAGTCTGTCATGCCCAGGCAGTCGTGTATGCCAAGTTTCGTGCTAATCCGACACCGTTTGGTGATTTTGGGGCGTTAACACCTCGAATTCTAAGTTTTTTAAAGAACTAGTTTACCTAAAGTGAAATTTGGCTCAAACTCCCAAACCGGGAACCCGATTCGAGTCTCATCTCCTCCCACAAGTCTCACATGCCAAGGCGGTCGTGTGTACCAATTTTGTGCTAATCCGACGCCGTTTGGTGATTTTGGGATGTCAACACCTCAAATTCTAAATTTTTTAAAGAACTAGTTTGCCTAAAGTGAAATCCGACTCTAACTCCCAAACCCGGAACCCGATTCGAGTCACGTCTTCTCCCACAAGTCTCTTGTGCCAAAGTGGTCGTGTGTGCCAAGTTTCGTGCTAATTCGACGCTGTTTGGTAATTTTAGGGCATTAACACATCGAATTTTAAGTTTCTTAAAAAACCAGTTTGTCTAGAGTAAAATCTGACTCTAAGTCCCAAACCAAGAACCCATTTCGAGTCCCGTCTTCTCCCACAAGTCTCTCGTGCCTAGGCGGTCATGTGTGCCAAGTTTTGTGCTACTCCGACACCGCTTGGGCGATTTTGGGGCATTAACACCTCAAATTCTAAGTTTCTTAAAAAACTAGTTTGCCTAGAGTGAAATCTAGCTCTAACTCTCACATCGAGAATCCGATTCAAGCCCCGTCTTTTTCCACAAGTCTCTCGTAGCTAGGCGGTCGTGTATGCCAAGTTTCGTGCTAGTCCAACGTCGTTTGGTGATTTTGGGGCATTAACACCTTGAATTCTAAGTTTCTTAAGAAACTAGTTTGTTTCTTGAGAGTGAAATCCAGCTCTCTACATAAAGTGAAATTTGGCTCAAACTCCCAAACCGGGAACCCGATTCGAGTCTCATCTCCTCCCACAAGTCTCACATGCCAAGGCGGTCGTGTGTACCAATTTTGTGCTAATCCGACGCCGTTTGGTGATTTTGGGATGTCAACACCTCAAATTCTAAATTTTTTAAAGAACTAGTTTGCCTAAAGTGAAATCCGACTCTAACTCCCAAACCCGGAACCCGATTCGAGTCACGTCTTCTCCCACAAGTCTCTTGTGCCAAAGTGGTCGTGTGTGCCAAGTTTCGTGCTAATTCGACGCTGTTTGGTAATTTTAGGGCGTTAACACATCGAATTTTAAGTTTCTTAAAAAACCAGTTTGTCTAGAGTAAAATCTGACTCTAAGTCCCAAACCAAGAACCCATTTCAAGTCCCGTCTTCTCCCACAAGTCTCTCGTGCCTAGGCGGTCGTGTGTGCCAAGTTTTGTGCTACTCCGATACCGCTTGGGCGATTTTGGGGCATTAACACCTCAAATTCTAAGTTTCTTAAAAAACTAGTTTGCCTAGAGTGAAATCCAGCTCTAACTCTCACATCGAGAATCCGATTCAAGCCCCGTCTTTTTCCACAAGTCTCTCGTACCTAGGCGGTCGTGTATGCCAAGTTTCGTGCTACTCCGACGTCGTTTGGTGATTTTGGGGCATTAACACCTTGAATTCTAAGTTTCTTAAGAAACTAGTTTGTTTCTTGAGAGTGAAATCCAGCTCTCACTCCCAAACCGAGAACCTTATTTGAGTCCTGTCTTCTCTCACAAGTCTCTCGTGCTGAGGCAGTTGTGTGTGCCAAGTTTTGTGCTACTCCGATGCCGTGCAAAATAAAAAATGCTATATATATTACTGTATTTTTCATAAAATGCCACATACGCACCAAATGCTAATATGGTTGCTAATGTGACATTTGCAATAATATTTTTTAAGAGAGTTTGTTTTTGATAAATTCTCTTTCTAAGAGTTTTATTCCATCTAACCTATATTTTTTTTAACTATTCCATTAGATCCTATTTGAGGTAAGAACACCAAAACACCCCCTCTCTCTTCTGCCCCTATTAATGTTGATTGTCATTATATTTTGGTAGTTCCCATGCATCAAGATGTTGACTGTCATTATATTCATATTAATTTGAAATGAATTTTTGTCATTATGCTGTCAATTACATTATGTGAATATTCACATCATGTAATTAGAATGAATATTCACTTCATTATATTTTCATTAATTTGAAATAATTCTTTGTCATTGTGTTGTCAATTACATAGTGTGAATATTCATACTAAAACATACGAATGTGAACGTTCACATCCACATAACTACATGTTGTGAATAAGAATGTATTGTCAATTAAAAATATAATGAATGTTGTTTTTAATGTGTTGCCAATTGAAAATACGAAGGTTCACATATTGTGAACGTTCACATCACTATATTAGATGAGAGAATGTTCAGAAAGGTGTTGTGAACGTTCACATCAGATGAGAAAGAATGTTCACATTATTTTTAATGTGTTGTCAATTAAAAATATATTCACATCAGATGAGAGAGAATATTCACATTATTTTTAATATGTTGTCAGTTAAAAATATATTCAGATTATATAATAATATAAAATAATAACATCAATGTTATTTAATTTGTATATGAAATTTTCAATGCCCTGGTCCTTTCTTTTCTCTCTCCTTCTCCCAACATTAAATATCAATATTAAATATAAAGGCATAAGAGTCTATGAAAATAATGTAAATTAAGAAGGAAAAAAAAAACTTTATGGAATAAAAGTATAAATACATAGGATTAAGTGGGTTAAAAAATTCTTTCATGGACTTCTTGGGTTAGAACACTTCTAAATGAGATTTATCAATAAAAATTTCATTTTTTAATATTAGTTTTAAAAATATTATAAAAAATAATTTTTAACTAATATTTAATTTTTTTTTATTTATAAAATGTATAGTATGTGAATATATACCAACATATGAATTTTGTGGAACCATCTAGAAAGGGAAGAATTAAAGAAAACAATAAAGAATTTTTTAAAAAAAATAGCAATACAAAAGAAGTTCTTCAATAATTGTAAATTATCAAATTAAGAACCAAAAGAACACAAATTAACTAATCAAAAATCTTACAAAGGTCAACGAATAAAATAAGAAAAAAAAATCATAAATAGCAAAGTTAGGAATAAACTTCAAAATAAATAAAGTATTTTTAATTCAAGTTGTTACAAATCCCCATGTAGATGCCACAAATGCTCAACTAGGTCTGCTTGGAGTTTAGAATGAGTTTGTCTATCTCTGATGCGATGATGATTTTGAATGAATTCATAAAGTTCGGGTGTGCGGTCGTGCGACATTGCTGGAGGGAGACTTTCATCGATTGCATCATAATTATAGTTTATATTTTGTTCATTTCGCTCATCCTCAACGATCATGTTATGCAATATTATACATGTCTTCATAATAACTTTAAGGGTTTCAACTTTCCAAAAACGTGCAGGTCCTTGCACAATTGCAAAACGTGCTTGGAGCACTCCAAATGCTCGTTCGACATCCTTCCTAACTGACTCTTGAGCTTTAGCAAAATGTATTTGTTATTGCCTCGTGGAGATGGAATTGTTTTAACGAATGTTGACCACTAAGGATATATACCATCAGCGAAATAATATCTCATTGTATAGTCATTTCCATTGATTGAGTAATTAACTTGAAGAGCACGCCCTTCAGCAATGAGAAAAAATATAGAAGAATGTTCTAGCACATTGATGTCATTATGAGATCCCGATAATCCAAAAAATACACGCCATATCCATAGATCATAAGAAGCTACCACTTCTAAAATAATAGATGGTTCATGGATATGACCACAATACATACCTTCCCATGCAGTAGGACAATTCTTTCATTTCCAATGCATACAGTAAATTCTCCCCAACATTCCAGGAAACCCATGATTTTTTTCCACCGCTAGTAATTTAGCAATGTCATCTTTGTTTGGTGTCCTCAAATATACATTTGAAAAAACTGCAACCACTACCTCAACAAACCTTTGTAGACTTTCTATTGCAGTGCTTTATCTAATCCTTACATAATCATCTACAGAATCTACCGCTACTCCATAAGCCAACATCCTCATAGCAGCTGTTATCTTTTGAAGGGAAAACAAGCCAAGAACTCCAACAGCATCTTGTTTCTGGGCAAAATAAGGATCATATGCTTCCACAGTAGATGAAATACGACAAAAGAGACATCGACTCATCCGGAACCTCCTCTTGAATAAATTGGGAGGATATGTAGGAGTTTCAAAGAAGTAATCTTGATAAAGTCTCTTGTGGCCTTAAATTCGATTATGATAAATAACTGCATGACTTTGAATGTAACCATGATGTAATCCCACTCGTCTCTCATTATTTAGTTGCTCTTCTTTTGAAGCAGCTATTGCAAATATCTCCAATTCGCTATTAGAATCAGAGTCATCAAAAAAACATATTCATCTCACTATTGCGAGCCATGGAAATTAAAAGAAGAATGAAGGTGACAGATAAACTATGAAAATAAATATTAGGTTGCGTTTTGCTTCTTAAGCTTTGCAAGTTCTTGCCTAGCAACTTCAATTTTCTACAAAGTCAAATTTATATAACATATTAGACAACTTCCAAAATCAAAACACCAGCAACTTACACAATATGTATTTAATTCATCAACTAATAGAAATGTCATATAAATAAATAGAAAGAGCATATACACTTTGTCTAGTAATAAATGCATTACACATCCATTTTTGAATTTGTGAACACCAAAGTTATATGTTACCAAGGGGAAAAATTAAAAAGGGCAAACAGATATTAAGGGCAGACAGTGTGATACGTCTCATATGTTTCAAGGGGAAAACTGACAAGGCATTTTGCTTCACATAAATATGCCTTGGGGATACACTTATAAAATGAAAAAGAAAAAAAAAACGTATTAGACATTTTTTACAACTTTAAGGAAGAAGCAATGATTAATCACACTAATATCATACTATTTATTGTATTACATGAACACACTACTTATTTTGGTCTTCCTCTTTTCTAAATTCCAAAATTTCAAGAGAACTTTGCTAGTGATTGTTCTTATCATTATCAATAGATTTTGACGTGGTTAGGCCCACAAAGGTCATAGCCTACTATGAACAACCCAAGCTCATCACTTAAAGCCCAACACATAACCCAACTGATGAGATCCTGAACAACTAGAAGCCAACATGGCACGAAGAACCAATGATATTCAGACATGTAGCAGGTAAAGGACAAGTCACATCAGCAGACAAAGATCTGCAAAGTTATTGCCACTGCACATCGCCATTAATGCAGCCCATCACAGCATTTATTACGACAATACCTCTCCGTCAGAACAGCACCCCCTCACCCTGAACAAGGTAAGCTACAGCATAGACTTTCGGCCAAGGTGGCAGGTCGGCAGGGACGGCGAAATGATTACCAAAGGATATAAGTAGACGTTGAAGACAAGAAGAAGATTAAGTTTTCTATCTCCCATTCCTATCTCTACATTCTACTCCTCTCTCTCTAACTTGCTCGTCAGAGGGTTCCCTGGGGGACTCTCCGTTCCCCGTTGAACTCCTGTGCAGGTTCTCAGGTGGGCTTGGCCATTCAGATATTAGTTGGAGAAGCGTGGACCAGTCCAACCCATTCCCTCTGGGACCCGTTGTATCGTAACTATACCATCAATTGGCGCCGTCTATGGGAAATCTTTACTCCTCGCGCCAGTTGTGTTCACTGTCGCCGGAGACCCTGTTCCAATAACCCTTTCTCATTACCCATCGAAGTGTATGGTCACGACTAGATCCATGGCTTCTCACCAAAATGCTGCCGACCACCAAGCCGACCCCCCCAATCCAAACAACCCACTACAATATTTCATCGAGCTTACCAACAGCATTAACCGCATGGCCAAGCAAAACTAAGCCCTGATTAATGCCCTACTCCAAAGAAACCTTTCTATGCCCCCTCCACCACCTCCCGATATTCCTCCTAACTACGAACAAGCCCCGAGCCATACTATCCCGCAGCCTAATCCACCTAATAGAGAAGGCTTGCAACCCCCTCCCCTAGGTATAAACCTACCACCCTGGGGCCCGCAACCATCGATCCCGACATCAATCCTTGAAGGAGAGGCCAGCAGCGTCCAGCCCCCGTTGCCCTCTGGAGGTAACCACATCCCTCTCTGGGACGCGGAACTCCGAGCCATGATGCTTCAACTCCAAGGGGTCATGCAGAACATCCAGCATAAACCCTCTAGCACAGCAAACTCACCATTTGTCGCCTCCATCCGGGACAAACCTCTACCCCCCAAGTTCAAGATGCCCACCATAGACTCTTTTGACGGTACGGCGGACCCAGTCGACCATCTGGAGACCTCTAGAACCCTCATGATCCTCCATGCATTCCCTGACAAGATCATGTATCGAGCTTTCCCCGTGACACTGAAGGGATCAGCTCGGCTGTGGTTTAGCCAGTTACCAGCAGACTCCGTCTCCACTTTCCAGCATCTCAGTGACTCTTTCCTCAGCCATTTTATTGGAGCCCAGCGCCAGCGACGCCCGGCAACCCAACTCTTCAACATTCAACGGACCGAGGGGGAGTCTCTACGCAGTTTCGTTACCCGCTTCAACACCGAGGCCTTGTAAGTAGCGAAAAATGATGACAAAGTCATTCTCACTGCTTTCATGGCCGATCTGCGATCGTCCAACTTCATGTTCTCCCTCTCTAAAAACCCCCCGACCTCCATGGCAGCCCTACACTCCAAAGTCCAAAAATACATGAATGCTGAGGATTCCCTAGCCGCCCGGCAAGATCGAATAACCAAAAACCCGACCCCCAGAGAAAAGAGAAAAGACTCAGAACCCAAAAACACCCAGTATAATAGCCAAACACCACACTATACCGATCGATCCCCCCGAGCTGACCGGTCGGCACTAGCCCGACCGCCCGGTCGGTTCGAGCGGTACACACTCCTTAATTTCCCCTTGGAACAAGTCCTCAATCAGATCCAGCGGGACTACCCCCTCAAATGGCCCCAACCTTCACGAACCCCTTCTAATCGAAAAGACCAGTCCAAATATTGCCGCTTTCACCAGGACCATGGCCATAACACCGATGAATGTGTTAACCTCAAAGACCAGGTCGAGACCCTAATACTTCAGGGACGCCTTAGCTGGTTCACGGACACCCGCCCTCAGCAGAGGCAAAGAACTGAGCCCCTCAGAAACAACCGCCGGCGCACCCCCTTCCCGACAGCCAGCCCAACCTAACTAAGGCCATGATCGCCCTCCACAACAGCCTCGCCCACCAGGTAATCCCCCTCCACCTGTTGGTGAAATCAGAGTTATTTCAGGTGGCCTTGCTTGTAGGGGACCATCCCGCTCGGCTCAGAGAGCAAAACTCAGAAAGATAAGGCAGGGCTCAGACAAAGCAGTTGTCACGGTAGACTGACCCCTCAAACAGCCCAAGTAGTGGACCGAGCCCATCACCTTCACGGACGCCGACTGTGCAGGCATCCGTTACCCTCATGATGACCCTCTTGTCATTTCTGCCCTCATCTCCAACTACAAGGTCAGGCGAGTTCTCATTGACAATGGCAGTTCTTCAGACATCATCTTCCTCAACTGCTTTCGCCAGCTCAAAATCGGGGAGAAAAGTTTGTCTCCTCTCCAAACCCCTTTGGTCGGTTTCATTGGCGACTAGGTGACCTTAATCGGCTCCATCGATCTTCTCATCACAATCGGTGAGTACCCACGGCAGACTACAAAGTTGCTCACTTTCCTTGTTGTCGACTGCCCATCCGCCTACAACATCGTCCTTGGCCGCACCGCCCTAAATGCTTTTCAAGCTATCACGTCAACTTACCACCTCGCCATTAAGTTCTCCACCGATCTGGAGGTCGGGACAGTGAGGGGAGAGCGGACAGTGAGGGGAGAGCAGACCGTGGCCAGGGAATGTTATGTCGCCTCACTCAAAGAAGTCAAGCTGAAGGAAGCCATGATCATTGAAGGACTTGACGTCCGAGATGAGGACGAGTTGGTCAGAGGAGAACCTGTGGAGGAGCTCGTGGAGGTTCCCATCGACCCCACCAGCCCAACGAAAACTGCCAAAATCGGCAGCCAACTATCCCCCCAAGCAAAGGCCGACCTTATTGCCCTCCAGACTGAGAACAATGATGTCTTTGCCTGGACCCATTCAGACATGCCGGGTATTGACCCCACCTTCATAACCCATCACCTCAACATTGAACCCCATTTCCGACCTTACCGCCAGAAGCAGCGCACCTTTCATCCTGAGCGCAATACTCTTATTGCCGCAGAGGTTGACAAGCTCCTTGAGGCCCAATTCATCAAGAACGTGGACTACCCCAGATGATTGTCCAATGTGGTCCTAGTCTGCAAGAACAATGGCAAAATGGCGACTCTGTGTCGACTACTCCGACCTCAACCGAGCTTGCCCCAAAGACAGATATCCCCTCCCCCGCATAGATCTGCTGGTCGACGCCACGGCCGGTCACCAAATGCTCAGCTTCATGGATGCCTTCTCTGGGTATAACCAAATTCTGATGCACCCATCTGATCGGGAACACACCTCTTTCATTACCGACCGAGGCACCTACTATTACCAAGTGATGCCGTTTGGACTGAAAAATACTAGGGCCACCTACCAACGGTTAGTCAACGCCGTTTTCCATCATCAGATCGGTCGAAACATGGAAATATATGTCGACGACATGCTAGTCAAGAGCAAACTCTCCGCTGATCATCTGGCCGACCTGCAAAAGACCTTCGCCACCCTGCGAAAGTACCAAATGAAGCTCAACCCGGAGAAGTGCGCCTTTGGCGTAGGATCTGGGAAGTTCTTGGGTTTCATGGTCAGTCAGCGGGGCATTGAAGCTAACCCTGAAAAGATCAAGGCCTTGATTGAAATGCAGTCACCCAGAACGGTTAAGGAAGTCCAGAGACTCACTGGCCGAGTTGCTGCCCTCAACCGCTTCATTTCCTGCGCAACGGATAAGTGCCTCCACTTCTTCAAAGTTCTTCGACAAACTTTTGAATGGGCAACCGAGTCCGAAGAGGCTTTTCAGCAGTTAAAACAGTGCATGGCCAACCCCCCCTCCTTTCTCAGG
The DNA here is from genome assembly GCF_004153795.1 of Camellia sinensis. NCBI lineage: Eukaryota > Viridiplantae > Streptophyta > Magnoliopsida > Ericales > Theaceae > Camellia > Camellia sinensis. The sequence goes on from NW_021024589.1 coordinate 292,848, forward strand.
CAATAACTGGCAAACCCCTCTTCCTCTACTTAGCCGTTTCAAGCACCGCAGTCAGTGTAGTTCTTATCAGAGAAGACGACTCTGTTCAACGGCCGGTCTACTACATCAGTCGGGCCCTCAGGGGCGCCGAGCAGAATTACCCACTATTAGAAAAATTGTCCCTGGCCTTGGTCACTGCTTCCAGACGAGTCCATCCTTATTTCCAAGCCCATTCCATAGTGGTCCTCACCGACCAACTTTTGAAGAAGGTAATGCAACAACCAGAGCTCTCCGGCAGACTCATGCAATGGTCAGTGGAACTCAGCCAGTTTGACATCTCCTACTGACCTCGAACAGCAATTAAGGGGCAGGCTGTCGTCGATTTCATCCTAGAGTTCACTAATCCTACCCCAACCACGGCCACTCCACCCCTACCGAGCCAGAGGACCCTCATTCTTGGACTCTCAACGTCGACGGATCATCCCGCAGAGAAGGCAGCGGGGCTGGCCTCATCCTCACCGCTCCTGAGGGTGGTTATTTCAAATGTGCTCTCCATTTCTTGTTCGATGCCAGTAACAATGAGGCCGAATATGAGGCATTGATAGCAGGGCTCCGCCTAGCCAGGGACATTGGTGTCAGCCACATCCGGGTGTTCAGCGACTCACAGCTCATTGTCGGACAAATTATGGGGGAATTCGATGCGAAGGAAAACACAATGCGGGCTTACAGGGATATTGCCTTTCCCCTTGTTCGCCTCTTCAATACTTTCCACATCCAGCACATTCCTCGGGCGGAAAACTCAAAGGCAGACGAGATGGCTCAGTTGGCTTCTGCAAACCAGTCTGACCTCAATCATGGTGTCCGTCTCGAGTACCTAGCCCACCTTGCCATTTCTCCCGATCAGCAAGAAGTACAGTTCCTCTAGAATGAGCCCATTCCTTGGGTGTCAGACATCTTTCTATTTTTGACAACGGGAGAACTTCCAGATGACCAACAGCAAGCCGCCAAAGTTAAGGCCCGGTCGTCCAATTACATCCTCGTCAGTCGTGTCTTGTACAAACGTGATTTTTCACGCCCGTATCTGCGATGCCTCAGTCCAGCTCAAGCAACCTATGTAATGCGAGAAATCCATGAGGGTATCTGCGGTAATCATTCAGGCAGCCAGTCCCTAGCCCACAAAATACTTCACACTGGTTATTTCTGGCCTACCCTCAACCAAGATGCAACCGACTTCATACTCAAATATGATAAATGTCAACGCTTTGCCAACATCTCCCATGCTCCTCCTACAGAGCTGATCACACTCTACAGTCCCTATCTGTTCGCCAAATGGGGGATCGACTTAGTTGGACCACTTCCCACCGGCCGAGGCCCCCGGTCGTCCAATTACATCCTCGTCAGTCGTGTCTTGTACAAACGTGATTTTTCACGCCCGTATCTGCGATGCCTCAGTCCAGCTCAAGCAACCTATGTGATGCGAGAAATCCATGAGGGTATCTGCGGTAATCATTCAGGCAGCCAGTCCCTAGCCCACAAAATACTTCACACTGGTTATTTCTGGCCTACCCTCAACCAAGATGCAACCGACTTCACACTCAAATATGATAAATGTCCACGCTTTGCCAACATCTCTCATGCTTCTCCTACAGAGCTGATCACACTCTACAGTCCCTATCTGTTCGCCAAATGGGGGATCGACTTAGTTGGACCACTTCCCACCGGCCGAGGCCAGACCAAGCTCGCGATTGTCGCCATTGATTACTTCACCAAATGGGTAGAGGCAGAACCCCTTGCCACCATCACCGAACGAAACACAACCAAATTCATCTGGCAGTCGATAGTATACAGGTTTGGCATCCCTCAAGCCATCGTCTCCGACAACGGCAAACAATTCGATAACGCCAAGTACAGGAAGTTTTGTGCAGACCTCCAGATCCAACCCTGTTTCTCCTTCCCAGGTCATACCCAAGCCAATGGCCAAGTCGAGGTTACTAACAGTTCTCTTCTGAAGATCATCAAAACTAAGCTAGAAGCTGCTAAAGGACTTTGGGATGAAGAATTACCGAATGTACTCTGGGCTTACCGTACTACCGCTCGGACTCCCACTGGGGAGACCCCCTTTCGCTTAACATACGGCACTGAGGCGGTTATCCCAGTGGAAGTCGGTCTGCCTACCCCAAGGGTTTTACATCCGAACCCAGAACTAGCCAAAGAGCTCCGCCGGGCTGACCTTGACCTAATCGAAGAGCTCAGAGAAACCACTGCTGTCAGACTGGCCTCCTACCAATAGAAAATGAGAACACACTACAACCGCAAAGTTTGACCAAGGGAGTTCGCCGTAGGGGACCTTGTTTTGCGAGAAGTAACTCTTGCCACCAAAAATCCGACTGAAGGCAAACTGGCAGCCAAATGGGATGGACCTTATGTTGTGAAAGCCAGACCACGACCGGGTATTTACCGACTTCAGGACATGGAAGGTCGAGACCTCCCCCACCCTTGGAACGCTGAACATTTGAAGCGCTATTTTCAATAAAAGTTATATTTTTGTATCGTCCAAAATGTTGTATTTTCTTTTGGACAACCTATGTTCTCATTTTTTTCTCATAAAGTATAAATTTGTGACCCCACAGGGCTACACTTTGTATAACTGCAAGCTTATATCTCAACTATCTGTGGTATTCCAATAACGCTTTGATTGTAGCCTCAGCTAGACTGAGCATGAAGAGCTCGGCCAGACCGAGTCGCAAAAAGCCTCAGGCAGACTGAGCATGAAGAGCTCGGCCAGACCGAGTCACAAAAAGCCTCAGCCAGACTGAACATAAGAGCTCGGCCAGACCGAGTCACAAAAAGCCTCAGCTAGACTGAGCATGAAGAGCTCAGCCAGACTAAGTCACTTAAAGCCCCAGCCAGGCCGAAGCCGCCATTACGACTTCATGATTATAAGCACAGTGGCCATGTTTTCTCACTTTCACTCTGCATTGAATTTTTCTTATAAGTTAAAATTCAATCTGCATTGAGTTTTCTCACTTTCACTCTGCATTGAATTTTTCTTACAAGTTAAAATTCACTCTGCATTGAGTTTTCTCACTTCCACTCTGCATTGAATTTTTCTTACAAGTTAAAATTCACTCTGCATTGAGTTTTCTCACTCTCAATCTGCGTTGAATTTTTCTTACAAGTTAAAATTCACTCTGTATCGAGTTTTTCTCACTTTCACTTTGCATTGAGTTTTCTCACTTTCACTCTGCATTGAATTTTTCTTACAAGTTAAAATTCACTCTCCATTGAGTTTTCTCACTCTCACTCTGCGTTGAATTTTTCTTACAAGTTAAAATTCACTCTGTATTGAGTTTTCTCACTCTCACTCTGCGTTGAATTTTTCTTAAAAGTTAAAATTCACTCTGCATCGAGTTTTCTCACTTTCACTCTACATTGAATTTTTCTTACAAGTTAAAATTCACTCTGCATCGAGTTTTCTCACTTTCACTCTGAGTTGAATTTTTTCTTACAAGTTAAAATTCATTGTACATTGAGTTTTCCTTACATTTTACACTTCACAATAATTTATACATTTCAGATGCACAAGCAAAAATAATGGACTGAAAACACAACTCAAATTTTATTTATTCACAAACTTGTACATAAGTTCATTACAGCATTTCAAAAAAAAAAAAACAAAACAAAAACAAACACGCAAAAACAACTCTAAGTACAAGGTCTTCTTCTTCTTCAATTATTCCTCCTCACTGGAAACGAGGTCTTCTTCTTTAATCCCTTCATCCAGGGGGGTCTTGGCCACATCGTCTTCGTCAATTTTTACACTACTGAGGTCTAAGCCTGGGAACAGTTCTTCAGCTTTACGCTTGAACATCTTCCAGCCACTGTCTCAGAACTCAGCCATTTCATGTTTATAGAAGTTTGACCGCTGGAAGCTCTCAATCACTTCTGCCTCAGTCCTGCCCCCAACGGTCGTTCCAGACGGGCCCACCCCCCAGACACCTCCCTCGCCACGTTGCTGGCGACCGCGGCATCGATCGCCATCTGAAATTCAGCAGACCCCTTGAATTGTTCTATTGCTGCGACATACAGATCAGGGTATGCTGCCCTTTCAGAGGCCGCCTTGGTCCTCTCTTCCTCCAACTCCTTCTGCAGGCTTGCCTCTTCAGAGGCCGTCTTGGCCCTCTCTTCCTCCAACTCCTTCTGTAGGCTCGCCCTCTCCTCCATTGCCTTAGCACGCTCGTCTTCCAGCTCCTTCTGCAGCCCAGCAATCTTTACGTCTGCTTCATCATTTTCTTTGATTTGCTGGGCGCGCAGTTCTTCATTGCTAGTCATAGCCTCTTTATGCCGCTCAATGGCGACCACGCAGGCCCTTTGAGCATCCCCTAGCTTCTTCTGCTCGCCAACCAGTTGGAACTCGAGCGACACAACTTGGCGGCGTTCGTCTTCTAGCTCCAACTTGACCGCGATCAGCTCAGCTTGGGCTCGGTCGGCAACATTGCGGTGAACAATGGCCAACACTTACATCTTTTTAGCTTTTTCAGCTTCGTGCCAACCTCTGGAGCACGCGCTTCGCGCAGCCTTTTTCCACCCTACACTCTCCCTTTTGAAGTTTGCAAGTTGAGCCTTGGCCTCATCCGACTTGACCTTTGCAGTGGCCACCTTTCTCAGCAGAGCCCCAGCTAAGGCGGTTACCTCCATTTAGGCAGAGCATAACCCCCTTAGCAGCTCAGTCTCATTGAACCTAGCTACCGAGCGCACAGCCGCCTCGTCCACGATCCCAACAAGGCGATTTGCAGCTGCCCTGGTTGGGCCTTCTTCTCCCTCTAGTCGCCCAGACACCGCGCGGGCGTGGTAGATTGCAGTCGTTAGCCTGACCCCCCCTCCTCCTTGGGACGCAAGACCCCCCCGGGGTTGTTCCTCTCCCCTCGGCTCAAGGCCAGTTGCCTCACCTTCTACTTGAATTTCTTGGGCGATCTCCGCCACTACTAGGACGACTTCCATGACCCCTGAGGCGACCTCCACCACTTCTGGGGCAACCACCCTTCTTAGGATCTCTCTCACCCCCTTCTCCCCTGCCTCATTGGCCATGAGGGTCTCCTCCGCCGTCATCTCCTTCCTTCTCTTTAAGGCAGGCTCTTCTTCACTCCTCCTCACTCTCCTCTTCTTTTTTACCACACCCTCCACCTCCATCTCCTTGTAGGCCCTCTCCTTCAAAGGATCAACTGGGGACAGTCGTGGCTCAAATCCACCTAAGTCTTTTTTCCCCAGGGATTTGGGGCAAGGTTGGATCCTCTCCCTCGCGATCGGTTTTGGCGGTCGGTCTGCCTGGGACTCTTTGAACTTACTGGCTTTGGCAAGGATGGCCATATCCTTAGCCTCTTGCGCTTTCCTCCTCGCCTCTAGTTCAGCCCGTCCCAGATCTCCAACGCTCAGCTGAGGGCCCAATCCCGCTGCAAACAAGGCTGAAGATTGAACGAGTTCGTCCCACCTGACTCCCTTCTCCTCCCTCCATGCCTTCACCTTTTTTATCCTCTCCTCAACTGCCGCCCCCAGTTTTGGCTCCACAGATTTGGTGGGCACTCTCCACACCATACACACCAACCCCTCCATTCGCGGACATGTAAAACCACCGCGACCTCCAACCCTTAATGGATGATGGCAGCCCGGTCACCAGACCCCTCCCTGCCGCCGCCTGCAACGTCACCCAAGTCTCTTGCTGTCCTGAGACCTTAAAACACGCGAAAAATTCGTCCACCGTCATAGCCGCCCCTTCAGTCGCCTTCGGCCACGCGCCTATACAGGCTAACACAATCTTCCACGCGTTGGACATTAGTTGCCCCGGCGCTACCTCCAACCGGTTTAGGACATCAACCACCACTTGCGAAAGCGGCAGCCTCAATCCTCCTTTCAATGCTTCTTCGTACAAGGCAAACTCCCCCGGCTGGGCGTCGGATGGCCTCTCCGTTAACGACAGCAACAGTAACTCTATTTCAGCCGAAACTTGGTATTTTTCACGCATAACCTCCAAGTCCGCCGCAGTAACCGTTGATTTGTCAGCCTTCATATGCCAGTGATCTGGTTCCGCCTGGCTGATTGGCTTCGGAGCCGCTATCATGGTGGAAGAATGGGATTGTACCACCGGCTCTCCTACCCTCTCCACTTATCTCTCCGTCTAGTACTGCTCCGCCAGCTCCACTGCGTCATCATCCCCAAACAAATCAACCCTGGCGGTTCCAGTTTCTTCTTGAGCCATCTCTGTGGTGTGCCTACGAATAGCCTCAGAAGTGGGTGTAAGAAAATTCAAGCAATGTTGCAGAGGTGTATCGTCAGCAACAAAGGAGTTAACACTTGGAATGTTTTGATTTGTTGCAAAGAAGTAGGTAAATCGAATAATACCAAAAGCCCAAGGCTTGCCCGTATTCCAAGGGTCACAATTACTTTTCGCCAGTTTGAAAACTTTTCAAAACATCCGCCAAAATTGTCTTTTCAACACCTATCATGACCTATTGTTTCATTTTTGGCCCAACGCCTAATCTCCCTCCCCACGAGATGCTGCCACGTGTACGATCACGATTCACTGCCACCTCCCCTTACCCTGTCTTTTCCACTTCAAGTCATCACGTGACACGCCGCCTCTTGAGCCCCGTGCCCCCCTAGACCTTTACGGTCGGTCCTCCTCATGGTCGGCCCTCCCACTCAGCCACCCTTCGCGGTCAGTCCTCCTCATGGTCGGCCAGTCCACTCGGCCACCCTTCGCGGTCGGTCCTCCTCATGGTCGGCCCGTCCACTCAGCCACCCTTCGCGGTCGGTCCTCCTCATGGTCGGCCCATCCACTCGGCTACCCATCGCGGTCGGTCCTCCTCATGGTCGGTCCTTCCACTCAGCCACCCTTCGCGGTCGGTCCTCCTCATCTTCTCCATTAGTATTCCCTTCGTTGGGCTAAAGCTGCACTTAGGAATGGGGGACTACTGACGTGGTTAGGCCCACAAAGGTCATAGCCCACTATGAACAACCCAAGCCCATCACTTAGAGCCCAACACATAACCCAACTGATGAGATCCTGAACAGCTAGAAGCCAACATGGCACGAAGAACCAATGATATTCAGACACGTGAAAGGTAAAGGACAAGCAACATCAGCAGACAAAGATCTGCAAAGTTATTGTCACTGCACATCGCCATTAATGCAGCCCATCACAACATTTATTACGACAACACCTCTCCGTCGGAACAGCACCCCCTCACCCTGAACAAGGTAAGCTACAGCATAGACTTTCGGCCAAGGTGGCAGGTCGGAAGGGACGGCGAAATGATTACCAAAGGATATAAGTAGACGTTGAAGACAAGAAGAAGATTAAGTTTTCTATCTCCTATTCCTATCTCTACATTTTACTCCTCTCTCTCTAACTTGCTCGTCAGAGGGTTCGCTGGGAGACTCTCCGTTCCCCGTTGAACTCCTGTGCAGGTTCTCAGGTGGGCTTGGCCATTCAGATATTAGTTGGAGAAACGTGGACCAGTCCAACCCATTCCCTCTGGGACCCGTTGTATCGTAACTGTACTATCAAATTTAATTGAATATGTTTAAGTGCCGCATATATAATTCACACAGATAATCATTGGTTGAGTGAGTCATTAAATAAATTATAAATATATTTATTTCAAATTCAACTCTCACTAATAGTGAAAATCCAAGTTTATACGTGATTTGTAGTTGATTACATCTATACGCATTTGAAATCAAATAAAGATTGTGATATTGGATGGGTCCTCTTTTTTATCTAGATTGATTGGGAGACATGTGAGGGGTCATTTGTTACATGGTGCTAAACTGTGTTTGGTTATGATTTTTTACATACAGTTTTTTAAAATTTTTTGAATCTTGTTTGGATATTTTAAAAAGTGAGTTCATTTTTCAAAATACATATTTTGAGGATTTTGTTCTTCACACATTACGTGAAGAGGTATAAGTATAAGTACAGCCTATTATGTACTTCTCATAGCCTCTTAGTTTGATATATATATATATATATACATGTTATATATATGTATAAAAATGTAATTTGGTATATAGTAATTTATGAGTACATATCATACTATTAAATGTGTGATTTTATTATAAAATTTACACTCATTTTAACCACAAAAAACGTGAAAAAAAAATTTCAAATTTGCATTAAAAAATTTCTTTTGTAGAATTAATTTTTTATAAATGTTATGAAGCAAATTGTGTAAATCGTAAATTTAAACATAAATTTACGATTTAAAAAAAATTAACATAAATTTATGATTTTATAAATATGTAAATAAATTTAAGCATATATTCACAATTTTTTTAATGCAACTTTGTAAAAATTGGGCATTTTTTGCAAAATTCCGTTTTCTGAATTTTTGTATATAAATTCATGTTTTTCAGAATTTGTAAATATGTACGTTTTCCACAAATTTGTAAATAAATTTACAAAAATTGTGATTTTTTTAATGCCAATTTGAAAAAATAGTTTACATTTTCTGTGGTTGAAATGCGTAGAAATTTTACGATAAAGTGACACAGTTATGATAGGATATGTTCCCATACCAAATTATATTTTAGTAATACATATATAGCATGGACATCTATACTATATATTAAGTAAAATGAGGTTTTTAACCCCTAAGGCCTGTGGAAGCTTCAATATCCCAATCTGAATTTTCTAAATTTTTTATTAAAAAAAAAAAACTCAGTATTTATTGATTTGGTCAAAATTCCTGATCAGCATTTATTAACTTTTTTCAATCCACATGTCTTTACACATGCTTGCATTTATTGATTTAGTCAAAATCTCCTGATCAGTATTTAAATATTGTTAAATTATTTTTATAAAAAATCTTAAAAACCATAATTTATATATTAAAAAAATATAAAATAAATATAAATATCTATAATTATCCCGTGCATAGCACGGGTGATAGGCTAGTATATATATATAACAAAGATGAGAATATTTTTTAATGTGACAATTTTTTTAAATTGCCTCTCTCCTTAAATTGGAGGGAAATTTAAAATTGCAATGATATATTTTTTTGAAAATCAAACAATAACTTTTTTTCAAATTAGAGTTTTCAAATTAAGAGGATCTCTTATACCTTCATATCTTCCACATGCTAATTAACCGAAAAATAACTGATATTTATGATTTAGTGCATTTGATTGGCAGTATTATTATCTTAATTGCTGAGATATGAAGTTCAACTTTCACCACAATTAATAGTTATAATTGTTCAGTTTAATATATGTAATTCTCATTATATTTGTAAATTATCTCTGATTAATAAAAACAAAAACAAGAAGAAAAAAAAGAAGTAAACAACATGAGTTACAGTAATGTCAAAATAAAATGCTTTAAGGTAAAAACTCCAGCAAGTTTGAACTTGAACCAACCACAAATTGACAAGTATAGTAGGCACATATGGTGGATTAAAACGGTCTAAATCTATATTTGACAAAGTTTGGCAAACCACCTAGCCGGCCATGATTTAATGGTATTTTGGAAAGATGGTAAAAAATAGTTTTTTTACTTTTAACCAAGTTTTTTGGGAGTGATTTGGGAAGTTGGTAAAAATTTACTTTTTTTTTTGAATTAATATTTATTTTTGGTGTCACATCACACTAACATGACTAAAATAACCTCACCAAACTTAAAAAAATTACATTTTACTTAAACCCACAAGATATAAACATTGAGGGTACTTATGTAATTTTCCAACCTACTTTTTGCCGCTTCCCAAATGAGCAAAAAATGCAACTTTGCGTTTTGCTCCGCCACAAAACGTGGCGTTTTGCTCTAATCCCAAAAGAGCCCTTAATAATTTGGCAAGTTTATCCAAATATTTGGTCTAAGCCTCCGTTTGGAAAGTGGGTTAACTTTTTGACTTTTTGACTTTTTTGACTATTTTAGTCTGTGTTAAAAAGCTTGGTTTGGAAAAGGCTTTTTGACTTTTTGACTTTTTTGACTTTTTTGGTGAGAAGAGTGTAATGATTATGGATTGAATGTAATGTTTTGTTTGTTGTGACTAAAATAAACTATTTTGTCTTTTGTGACTAAAATAGCCACAAACCAACTTGCCAAACGGAGCTTTAACTTTGATTTGGTATGAAACCATAAATCTAACTAAAGGTTTTTTCTCAATTTGGTTACATAAAGGATTGGAACTCAAAAAAATATCTCAAAATTTAATTAGAAAGTGTGTGTATAGTGTAGATTCAAATTCAATGTTTTGTAAATCACACATATAACAAATCTAGTTCACACAATTTAAACAATAATCTTTTAAGTTTTTTCTTGAAAAATGACTTAGACCCCCACCTGGAGGTGCTGGGGGTCATCCCTGATTGGTGTAAAAATAGTTTTTTTTTTTATTGGTGCAAAAAAAGTTTTTTTTTTTTTTTTTTTTTTTAGATTTCGGCCAACCACACGCTACCACGTCACTGGGGGTGGCACTGGGGGTCGTTCGTACTGGGGGTCCATAGCATTGTTGTTGGCATGTATAACCAAATTTATGGTTTAAATTGTTGGACATATACTTTTATACACAGATTGTTCTATTATTATATTTGATGATGATTTGTAATGTTTAGATTTGATATATAATATTTATTTTATTTACAAAAATAATAAGGTAAATGCTAACAAGTGAATGTGAGAAAAAATATTTTGAAAAAGTGTGAAAAAAAAAATTATAAAGTATTTTAAAATTCATCAAAAGTGCACTAAATTTAGGATTATTGCTTCGTAACTCGAAAGTGGTGACTCGAACATGGCCCAAAAAGTGATATTTTCTCTCTCCTCCCTATCTGTGTCTATAAGCTCAAAACGAAACGTGTATTCAGTTGTGATTCGTACCTCAAAACGAGTATGTGAAGACAACTCTATAAGTGTAGCTGTGGTCTCCTGGCTTGATCTCACTGCTCTCTACCCTGTTGGTGATGAGCCCCTTCCTCTTCCCCTGCCCTCTCTCTCTCTCTCACCTCTTCCCTAAAATGAGCCCACTTTGCAAGTCAAGTTGTTCCAGTTAAATGACACTTGCAAAACAAAAGATTTTATTAGTATTTTTTTGATTAATTAAACAAACAAATAATAATCTTTATTTTTGTGGAAAGCAAGACAATCAATAACAACCCAAATGGGATCAAAGAGATATGATTGGCTGATCAAAGCATATGATGAACTACCATCAGCCCACCAACAGATGAATGATGGTGGTGATGATGATGTTTTTATTTATTTTTTTTGCAGCAACAGCACCCTTCGAACACATAGTAGCAACAGCACACCCTTCGCCACACACAACAGCAGCGGAAGCACCTATTTTTTTTGCAGCAACAGCACCCTTCGAACACATAGTAGCAACAGCACACCCTTCGCCACACACAACAGCAGCGGAAGCACCCGTCGGCACACACAGAAGCAGCACTAGCCTCGTCGGGGGCACCAGCACCAGTCGGTCAGCTCCTCTCCAAAGCATATGATGAACTACCATCAGCCCACCAACAGATGAATGATGGTGGTGATGATGATGTTTTTATTTATTTTTTTTGCAGCAACAGCACCCTTCGAACACATAGTAGCAACAGCACACCCTTCGCCACACACAACAGCAGCGGAAGCACCCATCGGCACACACAGAAGCAGCACTAGCCTCGTCGAGAGCACCAGCACCAGTCGGTCAGCTCCTCTCTACTCTATTTCGTTTGTTTGTTTGTTTGTTTTTTTTTTTTTTTTTTTTTTTTTAAATTTCAAATGAAATGTGTGGGTCAAACTAAGAAGGGTTGTACAAATAAATGAGGGTATACAAAGAAATGGGGTGTATATAGAACTCGGGCCATTTGCCTCTTCGAGCTACTAATCGCAACTCCTAAATTTAGTGATGACTGTCTTAAGAGTTTCAACAATGCTAGAGGGTCACAATTTTTGTGGCCACAATGGCTCAAAACTGTCAAAACGATGTCGTTTTGTTTTGCACTCAAAACAATATCATTTTAACAGTTTTGAACCATTGTGACCACAAAAATTGTGACCTTCAAACGTTTTCCTAAGAGTTTATACAATTTGTCCTTTTCTTACACCTTAGAATTACAGGACACAAATAATAAATATCCAACTTAAAATAACACTTCACCCAGTACAAATATCAGCAAAATGGAGCGAGAAAATAAATTTACATGAAGCAAGAGTGGCGTGTGGGAAAAGAAACACCCACGGTGTGCTTTTAGTGGAGCCCATCTCAAATCCATTTCTATGATTCAAATCATTCTTTTTCAGTAGTAATATTTATGGAATCATATTTGTTTTACAAGTATTAAACGATCGTTTATTTTTTAAAATAAATATAATATCATCACGTGACTATAAATATCCGATCATAAGTGATCTATTGAATGAGTCCTACTAGATGAACAATCTCGATCACAAAAATGGGTTCAAGGTGAGACAACCAAAGGGCACAACAGGATCTACAGAAAACACACCGGATGTGTTTGTTTAGATGGACTGGATAAGAGGAGATTGTAATCCATCGGACTATTAGTCCTGAGATACATTGTCCCTGGACTATTTGGTTGGACTAGATTTGTATCCTATATTTCTTTAGTTATGAGATTAGATGTCTGAATTCGACTATTTTTAGTGAATCCAATATTTGTTTGGGATATTATGGAAAAGGATAAATGTTCAAATGACTATTTTATCATTTTCAATTATTTACTAAGTAATAACAATATTAAGCATAGCTTTAATATTTTAATTATTTTTAGCTAGATTAAATAAAAATTTATTTTATTTTATTTTTTGCACAATTAAATAAATTTATTTTTTATAAATTAAATAAATTAAATATAAATAAAAATATATGTTATTTTTTAATTAAAATTTTAAATAATAATAATAATTAAATAATGAAATAAAATAAAACATCTATTAAAATTTAAATAATGAATTTAAATAAAATATAAACAAAATTTTAAAATAAAACGTCAATAAAATATCTATAAAAAAACATTTTAAAAAATTAAATAAATAAAAAAAAATAAAAGTTAAATAAAATTATTTTATTTTTAAATTGAGACATTTAAATTTTTTTGAAATTTACTAAATATAATACATAATTAAATACTAGAGGGCAAAAATGTAATTTCATTGTCTAATCCCATGGGATGACTTATCCCATAGTTTCTATCCTACCCCCCCAATGAGATAGGATAGTCCCACAAATATGGGACTAATAAGTAATACTTTTGAAACAAATAATAGACTATTAGTCCGGTGACTAATAGTCCAATCTCACACCCTAATCCTTCAAAACAAACACACCCCCGTGTGTTTTTGTTTGGACAAACTGGGTAAAAGAGAATTGTAATCCATTAGACTGTTCCTGGGATACATTGTCTCCAGACTATTTAGTTGGATTAAATTTATATCCTATGTTTGTTTAGTCATGGGATTAAATGTCTAGATTAGACTATTTTTAATGAATCCAATGTTTAGTTAGACAGACTGAATAAAGATAAATATTCAAAAGATTATTTTACCCTTATAATTTATAATTTTTATTTAATATATCATTTTAAATTTATAATCTATAATTTATCATTTATAATTTAACAACACTAGAAATTTTTAATTTATTATTTCAATTAAATTAAATTTATAATTTATATTTTTTATTTAATATATAATTTTAAATTAATAACACTAAAAAAATAATTTATAAATGTTCAAAAGACTACTTTACCCTTTTCTAATTGTTTATTAAGTAATAATATGAGGGTAAAATGAACATTTCACACATTAATCTCATGGAATACTAATTCCATGAAAATAATCTCACCCCTCCCCTTAAGATACAATAATTCCTCATCTGAAAGACTAATAATCTTGAAGAACTATTAATCTAGAAAAAAAATTTGAACTAAACAATCAGACTCATAATCCAATCTCATGAAATAATCCCCAAAAATAAACACAAACTTATGTGCATACTTTGCTTATTTCTATCTAGGCAACTATTGACCTCTGTACCAGCTTACTTTGTCCTTCTGATAGCTAAATGGAAAAGGGAAAATGTTTGAGTGCCTTAATTTCTGTGGCTCAAATGGTTCAAATTTGTCAAAACGACATCGTTTTGACAATTTTAATGTTGTTTTGTACTAAAACGACGTCGTTTTGACAAATTCGAGCCATTTGAACCACAAAAATTAGGGACCTCTATCATTATTGATGGAAAAGAGACCTCGAATGTACACGTGCACAAAAAATTGATGCCATTGATGAACATTTTCACAAAAATGGCAATGCACCACCAGCTGGCATTGACGTCTATATCTTGATTGCACTTTATTCTTTTTTACTATTTTGATGACGCTGGTTACATGAGTACGATCACACCATGTATCTAAATTACTGATATTACTTACATAAGTTAAAAAATTAAAAAAATTATTAAAAAAATAAAAAATTTATACTATTTACCTTATTTGGACTGAAAAAATAAAAAATAAGACAAGTTAACTGACATGCACAGAAAGCAACAGCGCAGCTCACTGGGGTGCAAAAAGAAACAAACCAAAAAAAAAATTGCAGCTCAATGCAATGATGTAGCACAATGTAAGCCATAACTTCAGAAATAAGTACAAGTTGACTAACATGCATGGAAAGCAGCTCTCAAATCAGAAGGATAGCAACATAATCTTGCTATTTGGGACAATATTTTAATACATATTTTTTCGTAAAAATTTAAAAAATTATTCTGAACATACATATTTTTTGAGAGAATTTTTTTTAAGGTTCATGCTATTAAGATTTTATAGTATAAAGGACACTCAATATTTTCATAATGTCTAAGGTCCCTTAGCATCGATTCAGAAAAAATTTGACCAGAGAAAATTCGGCCCAGAGAAAATCTGATCCAGAGAAATTTCAAAATTTCTCTAGACTTCACTCTTCAAACAAAATTCGATTCTTTTCTTTGGATTCAACACAGAGAAATTCTTCAAAACCAGATAAATTTCCCTCTCCACCCAGAGAAATTTACTCAAACCCAGAGAAAATCTCTCTCTAACCAGAGAAATTCACTTGTGTTGATGGCTTCAGTGATTTGGATGCATAGCCTTGGTAATCACTGCAACATTTCGATGGTCCAAGTGTTATGTGTACTACTAATAGAAAAGATTGCTCAACCATCCAGCAAGGTGCTATAATTTTGAGAAACTACATTTTCTGTGTTCATTAACAAACAAACAAACAAAGATGGTTCTTGCAGAATGTGAGAGTTTAATATCATAAGAGCAATTGGTATACAATTATTGACATCGACCTCTCCCTGTCGACCATTGTCGACGCCCCTACTGCTGTCACCGGAGCGTCGCTGCTCAGCCGTCACCTACGTCCTGTCTCACTCCCACTGCTACACTACTGCCACCGTCGCAACTTGCCACCCCTCACCACCCCGTCGCACCACCCTCGTTTCTCTCTCTCTTTCGCTGTTGTTGCCCCGCCAACTGCAGCTGCACCATCGTCATCCCTCCATCTCCAGCGTCCCACCCTCGCCAGTCGTCCTCTTGATAGCTGCCAAGATTTTGTTGGGCATGTTTTCTTTCTCAGCCCCCATCGCTACCTAGCACAGCCAGCAATGGTGCCCAGGTTGGAGCTACGTATGTTATAGTGGTATCCATTCCAGCGCCGAAAACATAAACTTTGCGTTCAGGTTGGAGTGAACTCTACGACGAGAGAGAGAGAGAAAGGCATCAAGAGAGAGATAGAGAGCGTGAGATATATCATCAAATTTCTCTGTGATAGATAAGTGTGGGTTAAGGGACCTTAAACATTAAAAAATAATATTGTGGATCTCTTCCATTACTAAAAATAGGGGAGGAACCTTAGACTAATTTTTTCTATTTTTTTCTACTTTTTTAGTTAAAAAATCAAAAAATACACTTATATAAATCATTCCAAACAAGCACATTAATTGGTTGGGCGAAGGACAAAGTTGACCCAACCATGCATCCACTTTTGCACCTCGCACTGTAGTATTCAGGAGCCGAGACCACTGAATAATTTTTTCCATGAAAAATCTCTCAATTTGATGCCTGAATCAGATCCACTGTTGATCCTTTGAGAAGTTATTATTGTTTTTAGCTACTGTCCTCTTGAGAGACGTCAGATGCTGCTTGTTCCCAGAAGGTCTCAAGAATTTTGCTACCAAAAATGCCTCAAAAAAGTAACCCCGAAAATGAAATGTATCAACCAGAATAAATCTTTATCCACACATTTCATTTTCACTTGGAATGTGAGAATTTAGAGATTTCTGGCTGGACTGAAAATCTAGGCCCATATATCTTCACTTGATCACCATCCTCTGCTTTAGGAAGTCCGCTTACCAGGGTCTTCAACTGACAAATTGGGAGGTTATTCTTTTACAACAGCAATCAAAATTCAAAATGATGCACCAGCTACTTTCTTCAAAATGTTTTCTAAAACTGTTTTCTTTGGAGTACTTTCTTTGACCAGTGTTCTCTAAAACTGCTTGAATCAAACCAGACCTTTCACTTCTTATGTTACATAAACTCGGGTACGGGTGTTGGGTACGGATATGTATCTAGAGTTCGGATTCATCAAACTATAAATTTAAGGATGCGTGGACTCCGCAAAAACAAATGTCATATTTTAATGTTTTTAATAAAATATGTGAGATAAAATAATGCTATATGTAACTTACAATGTCAAAAAGACATTTATAGTAATTATACAACAATATACACATATAATAATATTGTTATATACAATTATATAAGAAACGTCTGTTGAAAAGTAGTCGACACATATTCCATACCCTTGTCCGAATGTCAGGTATCCGACACGGGTATTTCATTTATTTTGAAGAGTCCGTGTAACATAGTTCACTTTTGTGCCTCAGATTCTCGTTCTCTCCTGTAGTCATAAACTGAATCAAAACCAACTCTTCCAACCCTCATATTTCGGCGAGTTCTTTTACTCCTACCTCTCTTCTTTTCTTTCAGAGCCATAGGTTGTAACGAGGGGACGTTATAAATCCATCCCAGTGGCACTAAAGCTGCAAGAAACTGTATCAAAATTCCCATAGGCAGGCTTGAGTAATCACCTGATCTTATACCAAGAAGAGAAGCCAATCCAATGCCCAAAAACCCGCTAACAATTGATGATAAACACAATGCCGAGGCCAAGAAAGAAGTGAGAGAACCTTCACAACCTGTCGAAGCCAAACTTGCAAAAAGCACTAGGAATGGCAAGACTTTAAGGGCATGTTTGATAGGATGGATTAGAGCATGGGATTGAGATTATTAATCCGTGACCCCAATTATCCTATATTTGTTTTAACATTTTGGTTTAGGATTATTAATCCAATAGATAATTAATCCAACAAAATTGTAGGATTATTAGTAATAGGGTAGGGGTGGGATTATTAATCTCATGGATAATTTATCCTATTAATCCAATTGGATAGTGAATACCACACTAATTTGATAGAATTATTAATACATCACAGTCTTGTGAATCAAACATGGCCTAAATTGTGCAATGATTTCTGCTAAACCCGAAAAACAAAGGGCAAACACGTCATTTAGAATTCCCAGTTTCAGAGTGATCTGCTTCACTAACATGAGGTCAAGAAGAAGCGAAGACGCGTATAGAATTTGGACTATACCGATTAGTTCCTTTTAAAATTTTGATTGTTCTTATCATTATCAATAGATTTAATTGTACATGTCTAAGTGTCGCATATTTAATTCACACAAATAATTTATTGGTTGAGAGAGTCATTAAATAAATTATAAATACAATTATTTCAAGTTCGACTCTCACTAGTAGTGAAAATCCAAGTCTATATGTGATTTGTAGTTGATTACATCTATATGATAGGAACAGTCTCGCATTTGAAATCAAATAAGGATTGTGATTAATCAATTGGATGGGTCCTCTTTTTTATCTTGATTGATTGGGAGACATATGAGAGGTCATTTTATTATTGGTTTGTGACATTGTTACATGGTGCTCTTGGACACTAATGCTATATATCATAATCTTTTAGTCCATACCCTTAAAATTAAGAGGATCTCTTATACCTTCATGTCTTCCACATGCTAATTAACTGAAAAATAACTGATATTTATGATTTAGTGCATTTGATTGGCAGTAATATTATCTTAATTGTTGAGATCTGAAGTTCAACTTTCACCACAATTAAGAGTTATAATTGTTCAGTTTAATATATGTAATTCTCATTATATTTATAAATTATCTCTGATTAATAAAAACAAAAACAAGAAGGAAAAAAAACAAAAAAAAAAAGAAGTAAATAGCATGAGTCAGAGTAATGCCAAAAAGGTGAAAACTCCTACAAGCTTGAACTTGAACCAACCAAAAATTGTCAAGTATAGTAGGCACATATGGTGGATTAAAACTGTCTAAATATATATTTGACAAAGTTTGGCAAACCACCTAGCCGGCCATGATTTAATAATTTGGCAAGTCTATCCAAATATTTGGACTAACTTTGATTTGGTATGAAATCATAAATCTAACTAAAGGTTTGTTCTCAATTTGATCACATAAAGGATTGGAACTCAAAATTTAATTAGAAAGTGTGTGTATAGTGTAGATTCAAATTTAATGTTTTGTAAATCACACGCATAATAAATCTAGTTCACACAATTTAAACAATAATTTTTTAGGTATTTTCTTTGGCATGTATAACCAAATTAGTTTAAATTGTTGGACATATACTTTTATACACATACATTATTCTATTATTATGTTTGATAATGATTTGTAATGTTCAGATTTGATTTATAATATTTATTTTATTTACAAAAATAATAAGGTAAATGCTAACAAGTTCTAATATTAGAAATGTGAGAAAAAAAATGTTGAAAAAGTGTTAAAAAAAAAATTAAAAAGCATTTTAAAATTCATCAAAAGTGTATTAAATTTAGTGATAATTGTCCTAGAGTTTCTACATCTTTTGTCCTTTACTTGTGCCTTAGGGTTACAGGACCCAAATAATAAATACCCAACTTGAAATAACACTTGACCCAGTACAAATATCAACAAAATGGAGCAAGAATATGAAAGTCACGAAATGAGCGAAGTCGATCTTACCTTCATTAATTGGTTGGGCGAAGGACAAAGTTGACCCATTTATGCATCCACTTTCGCACCTCGCATTGTAGTACTCAGGAATCAAGACCACTGAAAAAAATTTCGATGAAAAATCTCAGTTTGATGCCTGAATCAGATCCACTGTTGATCCTTTGAGAATTGTTTTTAGCTACTGTCCTCTTGAGAGACCTCAGATGCTGCTCGTTCCCAGAAGGTCTCAAGAATTTTGCTACCTCAAAAAAGTACCCCAAAAATGAAATGTATCAACCAGAATAAATCTTTATCCACACATTTCATTTTCGAGGTACTTTTCTGCGAGTGATCGCACTTGGAATGTGAGAATTTAGAGATTTCTCGCTGGACTGAAAATCTAGGCCCATATATCTTCAACTGACAAATTGGGAGGTAATTCTTTTACAACAGCAATCAAAATTCAAAATGATGCACCAACTACTTACTTCAAAATGTTTTCTAAAACTGTTTTCTTCGGAGAACTTTCTTTGACCAGTGTTCTCTAAAACTGCTTGAATCAAAACCAGACCTTTCACTTCTGTGCCTCAGATTCTCGTTCTCTCCTGTAGTCATAAACTGAATCAAAACCAACTCTTCCAACCCTTCTATTTCGTCGAGTTCTTTTACTCCTACCTCTCTTATTTTCCTTCACAGCTATAGGTTGTAACGACGGGACGTTATAAATCCATCCCAGTGGCACTAAAGCTGCAAGAAACTGTATCAGAATTCCCGCAGGGAGGCTTGAGTAATCACCTGATCTTATTCCAAGAAGAGAAGCCAATCCAATGCCCAAAAACCCGCTAACAATTGATGATAAACACAATGCCGAGGCCAAGAAAGAAATGAGAGAACCTTCGCAACCTGTTGGAGCCAAACTTGCAAAAAGCACTAGGAATGGCAAGACTTTAAATTGTGCAATGATTTCTGCTAAACCCGAAAAACAAAGGGCAAACACGTCATTTGGAATTCCCAGTTTCAGATTGATCTGCTTCACTAACATGAGGTCAAGAAGAAGCGAAGAAGCGTATAGAATTTGGACTATACCGATTAGTTTTCTCATGGAAATGCTTTTCCAGAAACGGTCATAGATTAAAGTTATGGAAACAATCATCAATTGGCCAGTCACTCGCGACATCCCAATTATTGAAGGGTCGAGATTTAGGCATTGTGTTTGGCAGCAAAAAATTGGACCCGACAAGATTGGGACAATGGCAATCGAAGCTACAATCCAAGTAAGAGGGTGACAGAGGGTTTCTTCGCTAATTGCCATGATAAGATCGGAATACTGTTTTCTAATACTATCTGAAATAGATTTCTTCGCAAGACTGTGGGGTGATGATTGAGGTAAACCAATAGAATCCTCTCTTGTCGCAAGAGAAATTGTGAGTTGGAGAGAAAGAAAAGCAGTGAAGACTAGGAACATGGATTTGGGATTTTGTGTTTTCAGTAAGAAAAAACCGCCAAGTAAGTTTCCTATGATTCCACCGGAAGCTAAGGCCATAAATGCATAAGATTGGAGACCACACATTTTGTGCTTTTGGCCGTACTCAGCAACAAGAGCGTCCTTCACTACTTCTGCAATGGATGCTCCGAGATTACTGAGAAGTACGCATGCCATGAGAGTAGGAAGGGCTTCACTTGCCAATGGGATCAACGCCAATGGCCCCCAAGATAAAACCTGCAAAATGACTGTAAGAGTGTGATTGGTATCAGTGTATGCATCACATTGGTCAACTGGTGGGTTGTTTATCAAGCAAGACAGATTCATGAAATCAATTCAGCATTTCTCTTTGATCTGAAAATGTGCAAAAGATCCAACTTATCAGATCTTTTAATGTCCTAAATCTGTCTAGAATGAGGATTTGATTTTCACAGCTTGTATAAATCTTGATATTGTTTACAATCAGAAATAGGTATACCATGATTGGAGTGGGCTAACAAGAACACACAACATGTGGGGATACGTGCAAAACATTTAAGTTTGAATGTAAATTTAATTATGACATAATCAAAGTTTTCAATGAAGTATTGAATTTTAAATGCCAAACTGAATTAAGCTTCTAGAGCATTTTTGAACTCCCAATACTTGCTATAATAATGCAAATTGACTTCTCTCAACTTGATTATGTACATTGTACTCTAATAAATTTTATTAAGACTTGATCTTAAACTTCCCGGTAAATTAAGCAAAGTCACAAATAAAAGGCCAAAAAAAGTAAGAGTTGTTGCTTGCTCTTTACTACAAAGACTACTATTTTAAAACAGGTCAAATTTTCTCAAACTATTTCTATTGATGGCAAATCTGAAAGTTGGCATCTACCTTAAACATGCAATTTTCTATTGACATAACTATTTTAACAAGAAGTTAGCATATGAAGTCAAAGGTAAAAAGGTGTAATAACATCAAACCATAGAGACCAAAACAGAGAAAAGAGCAAGAACATATTCAACCCCCAGTTTAAGGCTATCAAAGCAAACTAAAACATCAGAGTGTTCAGCAGCAATGTAAACATTCAATGAGAAAACAGCTCCAAATACTAAATTTTTAAAATGTCATGTTAACGACAGCCCTATGGGCGTACAACAAGACAGAGACAATGCCAAAATAGTTAGAACTATAATGCACTTTTCAAGCATCCTCAAATAATTTTACATATTTTATATGAGCAATGCTAAACGAAATAATAAATCTTATAAATTTTTCCTCACTAATGCGAAGAACACAGAATTAGAACACAGATTGGGTCACAGAAAGCGTATTGATAAACTGAGATTTATTCTTTTCTTTTTTCTTTTTTGTGATAAATAAAACTGAGATTTATTCTTCATGTGGATCCTTCCATAACTGGGTTTAATGCCAACCTTCCATTGTATTTTTTGTGAAGTAATAGAGCATCTCCAACCCTTCACCAGTTTTTTCGTCTAATTTGAGTCCAAATATGAGTAAAAAACTTCATTTGATATGAGCCACTCCAATCCTTTCATCAAATTTTTATCAAAATCTTTTTAAAAATTCTTCTTTTATCCCAAATTTCCCTTTTCATCAAATTTGATAGGGGAAAAAAAATCATTTCCAATGCTTCCTTCATCTTTAAAAATTTTCATGAAAGATTTGATAAGAGTTCTCAATTTGATAAAAAAAAATGCCTCTCCTTGATTTGATAAACATTTGATGAAATGATTGGAGATCATTTTTAAGCTCTTTTTCATCAAATTTAAATTTTATGAAAGACAAGGTGAAGAATTGGAGATACTATGTGATTTATTTTGTGTTCCAAACATTGCCAATTTTTCTTACTAACTGATATGACATCTATACCATATTATTGAAGTAGGTCTTATTCTAATTTTGAAAATTAGCAAGATTTATAAATTAGTATAACATTTGTTTATACACATTTTCTACATATTTCACTACAAATATTTACAGGGGATAATGATTACCTTTTGAACAATCATTGATATTATCCTTTTTAGAATATAACAAGAACAAAACAAACTCATTATGGTAAAAATCAATTTCAGCTAGTATAACCAAAATGATTAACAAGTGAAAAGGAGAACCAGCCACATAAGCAGACAAAGATCCTGCAGAGTTATTGCACCACACATTAGCCATTAATGAAGCCCCTGCAGCATTAAATGCGATAATCCCTTCACGTCGGAGCCGGCAGCCTCACCGTGAACAAAGCAAGTTAGAGCGTAGACTTTCGGCCAACGTGACAGGTCAGAGTGGACAAGGAAATGATAAACAAATGATATGATGAGGCTTACAAGACACAAAAAGGTTAAGTGCCCTATCATTATTCCTCTATCATTCGCCATTAACCTTTCTCTCTTTTAACTTGACCGTCGGAGGGTCCGCTGGAGGACTCTCGTTCCCCGCTGGGCTTTTTGCGTAGGTACTCTGGTGGGCTCAGTGATCAGGGAACGACGTTGAAAGTGTGGGCCTATGATCAATAATACTATCAGGTATTATCAAAATAAAATAGGTTAAAATAGTCAATAAGATAAAATGTCACATTAAATACATAATTATTTTACTCTCTCTCACAAATATCACATTTAATTACAAAAAAATTAACAAACTAATCTTCTTAAATATAAATATTTTAATATACTAAAATAACCTATTAAAATAATCATTTTCTAAGCGATACCATTATTAGAGTGGGTCTCTCAAGATTAGATATTTTGGCAATCTAACATTTTAAAATATGACATTGGTTCAATTGAAACCCTTCATCAACTATCCACATCAACTATCCACAACTATACTACGCACACACTTCAACTTTTTCGTACAATACCCAACTTCATTTAGCCTTCGTTTGGGAAGTGAGTTGACTTTTTGATTTTTTGACTTTTTAGTTATTTTAATCTGGTTTGGGAAGGACTTTTTAACTTTTTGACTTTTTTAACTTTTTTCATGAGAGAGGATTGTAATGATTATGGGTTAGATTTGATATTTTGTTTTTTGTGGCTAAAATAGCTTATTTTGTTTTTTGTGACTATGTTAGCCAAAAAAACTTGGCTTTTTTCTTCCCAAACGGAGCCTCAATCAATTTTATTGTGTTTGAAAAGTAGAATGTAAAAGATTAATAGTGAGGGAATTAAATAAAATTATATTTGTTTTGATGATTGTTATTAGTATAGGAATTGTTAAATTATTTTTATATAAAATAATAAAATAAATAAAAAAATATAAAAAATTAAACATTAATATTTTTTTTAAAAATCTCAATATATAAAAAATAAAAAAAATTTCTAATCTCCTCACTATTTTTCTAATACCATCTTCACCTCCTCCATCTCAATCCTCCTTCCAACATCCATCTATATCACCTCCTCTATCTTAATTCCCCCCTAACTCTACAAACAAACACAACATTAAATAACCTTACCTCCATCCTAATCCCCTCCCATCTATTTAACCTCAAAACAAACGGGACTTAGGAGACAAACAGAGTTTGGGGCGATGGTCCCGAAGTTATGGGCAGCTATGTCCAGATGTGGAGGAACTTTTGCAAACAAGTAGGGCACTGTTCCACTTCGTTTGGGTACAGGGAATTTGAGGATTTGTGTGGTTTGTATCTCAAGATATAATTTTTGAGAAATTTTTTTAAAATTTTGTTTGTTTCAAAGTTTTTTTAAAAAAAATTCAAAATCATTTTCTCTCTCTTACAAATCAATCAATCACTTTTACTCTCTCATCTCTTATTCTTTTTTTTTTGAACGACTCTCATCTCTCATTCTCAATCACTTTTTTCTCACATACGTCTACTCAATTAAATAAAGTGAGTGTTTGGGAAGTTTCTATTTTAATAGGTCATTTTAGTTTTTTTTATTATTTTAGTAGGTTAAAATTTTTGTGTTTGGAAAGATAGTTTGATTTTTTTATAACTGGATTTGTAATGTTTGTGAGAGAAAAAAATTAAATGTTTATGGATTTGATGTAACATTTTGTCTTATTGACTATTTTAATCTATTTTGTCTTTTTTGTGAATTTTAACCCAAAAAACCCAAAAAAAGCCCTTGTCAAACACCCCAAAATATCAAATCATCCCAAACTTCACAACTTCAAAATTATTTTTAAAATATACAATCAAATAAACTAAAAAAAAAAATTAGGCTTTGTTTGGTACAGCTCTGGAATGTTAACTAACGTTCCAGAGCTTATTTTGCATATGATGTTTGTTTAGATGTTTCAAATTATAATTTCATACTCACTTTTAAAAACGCGGTCAAAAGCGAAAAAATTTGGACAAACCGGACATCCTACCGGACGTCCCATCTGTCGTCCGGCCAGTTGACCGAAACAATGCAAAATATATATTTTTTTTTTTTGCAATTGATATTTGTTAATTTTTATATATTCGAAAAACATATTTTTTGAATTTTTAAAAAAAAATTATGTGCTTTAATAGAATTTTGAGTTATATGTTTGGTTATGAGTTATAAGTTATAAGTTTTTGTATCAAATATTATATAACACATCAAAAATTTCCCACTCAATTCAAAACTCTTTCACTAAACAAATTTTGCACACTCAAATCATAATTCTAAAACTCACAAACTCAAAATACAACTCTTACACTCAAATTATATTTAGAAAGTTCTACCAAACGCAATCTTAAACTCTCTCCTCAATTTTTTTTTAAAAAAATTATCTCAAAACACAAACCAAACACGCCTGAATGTTTAGGGCGATGGTCCCTAACGTTATAGGCAGCAGTGTCCAGATGTAGAGGAACTTTTGCAAACAGGTAGGGCACTGTTCCACTATGTTTGGGTACAGAGAATTTGAATGGCTCGCATCAATAGGAATGGCAACGAGCCGGGTCGGGCTGAGGCCGGGGATCATACTCCCCGTCCCCGACCCCCGATGGTAACAATGTCTCCCGGCCCCGATTCCCGATGGGGGACCTATCACCATCCCCGCCCCGATCTCCTAACGGGGATCGGGTATCTCCGACCTCGAAATTCCCCGCTTAAAAAAAAAAAAAAAAAAGACAAACCGAGATCGTCGGATCGACATCAACATCATCAACAACAACTACAACTACAATTTGTTTCATCTGATCATCATCAACATCAACAACAAATAATGAGATAAAGAGAGATAAAAAGTGACATCAACAAACAAAGAGATAAATAGCAGTGAAACTCAGATCTCAGATCTACAAAACTCAGATCTCGGATCTATTTGCTCCGTCTTCACCTTCTCCAAGAGTGCTCGGAACTGAGAGAAAAAGAGGCAACAATGGAGAAGTTGTAGACGATGGTAGCGGGATTGCCTTTGGAGACGACGGTGGTGGCGGGATCGCCTTTGGAGACGACGGTGATAGAGGAAAAAGTAGACTAGTGGAGTGAAGGGGAGGGACAGAGACAGAGAGAGACGCCGAGAGAGGAGATTGGTAGCGAGTGAAGAGAGGAGATTGGTGGCGAGTGAAGAAGATCGACGGTAGAGGGAAGGGAGGAAGGGGAAGAGAGAGAGAAATGAATCAACAGTGAGGCTGAAATGAAAATGAGATTCAACCCTAAATATATGTATATATATACGAGGATGCTCGGGTATTACTCAGGGCGGGACCGGGGGAACCTATCCCCGTCCCCGAGCCAAAAACTATCAAGGATTTAATTTTCAATACCACCCCCAGCCTTATAGGGATAATTTTCGGGGAAAACCCGTTCTAATCGGGGTCGAGGGGTCGGATCGCCGTCAGGCCGAGTTCAAATTGTCATCCCTACGCATCAACTTATATCATCAAACTTAAATTTAATAAATTTTTTTTTCTATTTTAATTATAACATTAAATCCATATCAACTAAAAGTGAGGTTAAATTTTTCATCAAATTAATGAAGATGGGCCGAGACAACAAGGTAGATGATTGACTATAGCGATCCCGGTTTTCCCTTCCTTTGTTTATTGTATTCCGGACTTGGTTCTGTGGTTATGTTGTTGTCTTATTCTCATTTTCATCCTTTACTCTTTGTATTTGAGTCTTGGGTTGTGTTGGGCAGGTTTGGAATAGGTTGGTTGTGTTTAGAAACCAAAGGTTATTGCCCAGATTTTGGCCTTCACACTTGAGTGGGGCTTTTGACGCTCGAGTGGGCCCTTTGTTTTTGCTTCTCCGCTCAAGCGGGTGTTTTGACGCTCGAGCATGAATATTCATGTCCCAGTATTTTTCTCTACAGGTCATCGTACGCTCGAGCGGGCCCTTTTGATTTTGTTCCTCCGCTCGAGCGGGGAATCTGACGCTCAAGTGAGGACCATGGTCTACAAAACTTCTGGAAGTGTGCATCCGGCGCTCGAGTGGCGCTTTTGACGCTCGAGCGTGAGTCTGTGTCTGACGCTCAAACGTGGAGTTCCATGCTCGAGCGGGACGACTCTTATATCAGTCCGAAAAGTGACATTTTGGATCACTTTTTGACTTTCTTTTTCTCTCATACTTTTCAAAACCTCAATTGGAGAGCACCTCACTCTAAAACTCTAATTTCTCTCTAGGGTTTGATCTAGTATGAGTGATCTTCTATCCTTGGGCCTTTGTAAAAAGTGTGGAGCCTGTTGAGGGCTACATTTTGATCCAAAAATATTAGGGTTTGGAGCACTTTCAAATTTCTCCATCTCCTCCTTTGAGCTTCGAATTTGAGGTAGGGATAACTACTCATTTTTATGGTCTTTGACATAAATTATTGGTCATTTTGATGTAATGTTGAAGTTGGGTAATTTTGAGTGTTAGGGTTTCAAAATGAATAAAGAGGGGTTTGGTTATTTTGGCTCATAAATGTGTATCTTGGGTCTTAAAATGGTGGTATTGTTGTTGTTGATGATATATGGGACCTTTGGGTCATTGTAGAGAAAAAGGGGGAGAAAGCCCTAAATTGTTGCATGAATTAATTTATATAATTAATTTGGAAATGTTATGGAAATATGAAATTGAGTTGGGAATAATGAAATTGGCTCATTATGTAGTAGAACGGTGGAGTTGGATTTAATAATCACTCACCTTTGAGAATTGTTGATAATTTATCTATTGATGCATTTATTATCTGTTTAGAAATAACTATTTTAGGCTATCGATAGAGGATAGTCTTGACTGTTGTACACACTGCATGATGATTAGGTGAATTAAAACTAATCAATTTGAGTATGTCATTGAGTATAACGGTTGGAATAATACAACGAATATGTGTATTGATTAGTCATTGTATATGATATGTATTCGAATACATGGGTGCCGAGTCCCGCGGATGAAATTTCCGTAAAATGGCAAATTTGAAAATATTAGACATGGGTGCCGAGTCCCGCGGATGAAATTTCCGTAAAATGGAAAATTCAAAAATATTTATACATGGGTGCCGAGTCCTGCAGACGAAATTTCCGTAAAATGGCAACTAGAAAATAATTATACATGGGTGTCGAATCCCACGGACGCAATCTCCGTAAAATGGCAATTTGAAGTGTTGTTGGCATGAGATGTAGTCTCATTTAAGTTGTTTAGCCAGGTTCTGAGCCGTGTTTATAAGTTGAGAATTGGATAAGTAAAGGATTATGGAACTGGATTGTACTGTATATTATTTTTTTTTATCAGTTAAACATTTATCAAATGCTAATGTTTTAGTTATTGCCCATATTATGTTTAGCATATCTCTACTGGGCGTTGGCTCACCCTATATGGGACATTATTTTCAGGTACAGGCGACATGCCGCCTCCAAGGATGTAGCTTGGGATGTTGTGGAAGCTGAAAGCTTCCGTTTTGTGATTAATTGTGTATTACATGTAAATCAAGCCAATGACTTATTTTGTATTAAGAGTTAGTACTCTTCTTTTGTAACCAAGTGTTGGCTTGGAAAGTTGTAAGCCCGTAGGGCATTTACTTTTGATGTCAACATGTAATACTTTTGAAATGAATACTCTGATGAATGAAATAATACTTTACTCTCTTATGTCTAATCACGTTAAGAATGTATGATTTATGGTTTATTTTGAAGGCGTTACAACTTGGTATCAAAGCGTACCGGGTTCGAATACTTTGGGTACGCGGGAAGTGGTTAGTACCACAATGGGTTTGTCTCGCTTGTTAGAGACTTATGTATGACATTATGTGTTTATTTGACAACATGTTTATGTGACTATTTGGGTATGGGATTTGGGATTTAGTTTCTAGGATGTTGATTGGATCCTTGGATTTCTATGAGTTTTGTTGGAAAAGCACTTGATCAATGCTGTTTCTAACCGGAACTCTAGTAACGCCTCAGGACTATCATTATCCAGAAATAAAATTCGTAGGTGTTTATGTGATTATGTGCTTACGTGGAATGAATTACAGTTGTCCAAGGTATTAGGACGCGAGTGTTATAGCTTCGGCACATTTGTGAATGTGCTAATGTCTTCGTTACCTTTATTAAGATATCAGGACGAGGATGAGGCGGTAAGCGTGGTAGGCCTAGGAGGCAGGAGATGCCTATACCGGATGAGATTCCGGCACAGCAAGAGGGTGTTGGTCAGGCCAATGTGGCCGAGCCAGTAGGTCAGCAGCCATGGGTGCCTTAGCCCGCGAGATAGCAGGAGCTTTGAGGGAATCCATGGGCATTCTCAGAGCCGAAAATCAAGTCCCGGCCCAGGTTGTTGATGCAGGGCCTTCTTTTCTCAAGAGGAAGTTTTTTCGGTCAAATTCTGATGAGTTTATCAGTGATCCGAAAGAGCCACTTAAGGCTGATAAGTGGTTGGAACAGATGACTAAGACGTTTGAGATGCTTGGCATCGAAGACGAGGCATTGAAGGTGATCTTGGCATCTTTCCAACTTAACGGGGATGCGGGTCAGTGGTGGAAGTTCATGAGGGGTCGTATTGGTGGCACATGGGAGGCCTTTGTAGATGCTTTCCAAGAGAATTTCTTATCTCCAGCTATCAGGGAGAAGTTGAGAGACCAGTTTTGTCAACTTAAACAGTTGAGTTCTTCAGTGGCCGAGTTTGAGGCCGCATTTACTAGTTTATCCAAGTTTGCACCTGAGCTTGTGGCGTCTGAAGAACGCTGTTGTCTGGAATTTAAGAAGAAGTTGAGGCACGGGCTTAAGATGAGAGTTCGGGGATCCATGACCTGGGAGTATGGGCGTCTTTTGGATGCCGCAGCCCATATGGAGATTATGATGCAGGAGGAGAAGGAGAGGATGAAGGGCTCCAAGAGGAGTCAGGATGGCCAGGGAGATGGCAGGAAGCAGAGGGGTTCTAATCCTCAGCAGTCCTAGGGCACTTTAGCAAGATCTACCTTTCCAGTGCCGAGTTCAGGTTCTGGGAGAGGCATCTAGGAAGACTTTACCTATTTCAAATGTGGTCAGCTGGGCCACAAGTCTCCAGCTTGCTCACAGAAGGGAGGAGGTTAGAGAGTAGCTTCATCTTCGGCTCGACCTCAGAGCCAGAGTCAGGGCAGAGGCCAGTCGTCCTCTTGTTACTAGTGTGGTCAGGCGGGACACCTGAAGAGGTTCTGCCCACAATTGGGTGGCACACCCGGTGCGTCTGGTTCGAGACAGACGCAGAATCCTCAGCCAGCACAGTCTGTTCAGGCCTCGAGGGCCAATCAGGGGGCGTCATCGTCTCAGTCTGTGTAGCAATCTTTTGCTCCGAGAGGTGAGCAGGTTGACCAGAGGCCTACTGGGCGCATGTATGCTGTTACCGCGTAAGATCTTGTACCGGCTCCATCTGTTGTGAGAGGTACCTTTTTGTTTTGTAACTCGGTTGCCAATGTGTTGATTGATACGGGTGCATCTCATTCCTTTATATCTGCTGCATTTGCATCTGTTTTGGGGTTGGAGTTGGCACAGTTAACATCTCCTATATGTGTTGTATCGCCTGTTAGTGGCAAATTGATTTTGAAACAAGGATATAGAGGTTGTGACATAGAGGTCGCCGACCGCCGTCTTCCATTCTGTTTTGTAGTTATGGCTATGTCGGGTTTTGATGTGATTTTGGGTATGGATTGGTTATCGTCATACCGGGTAGTTATTGATTGTTATCGCCAGAGGGTCACTGTATGTACCTTGAGCGGGGATTGTTTCCATTTCTTGGGGGATCGGGTTGGTAGTGTGTTACCACCGGTGTATGATCCGCGAGGGCGGAGTGAGCTTAGTTATCTTCTCGCTAGCTTTATGAGTAGCGAGTGTGATGAGACCCAGACTGTATTACCGAGAGTAGTTTGTGAGTACTCAGACGTTTTTTCCGAGGATCTTGTTAGTTTTCCACCACATCGAGAAGTGGAGTTTTTCATTGATTTAGTGCCCAACACGGCACCGATTTCTATGGGACCTTATCATTTTGCCCCAGTCGAGTTGAGTGAGTTGAAGATTCAACTCCAGGAGTAGCTAGATAAGGGTTTTGTCCGCCCTAGTGTTTCGCCGTGGGGAGCACCGACCTTCTTTACTAAAAAGAAAGATGGTGCCTTGAGACTTTGTATCGATTACCGGAAGTTGAGTCGGGCTACGATTAAGAATAAATACCCTATGCCCCGTATAAATGATCTGTTTGACCAGTTGAAGGGATCCCGTTGTTTCTCTAAGATAGATTTGAGATCGGGTTACCACCAGTTGAGGGTCAGGGAGGAGGATATTCCGAAGACGGCATTCCATACGCGGTATGGCCACTATGAGTTTCTGGTGATACCATTTGGGCTCACCAATGCACTGGTAGTATTTATGGATTTAATGAACCAGATCTTCCGGGAATTCTTAGATGGTTTTGTAGTCGTTTTCGTAAACGACATTCTGATTTATTCACTGTTTGAGGAGGAGCACGAGGAACACTTGAGAGTGGGGCTTGAGTTGCTTAGAGCCCATAGGTTGTATGCCAAGTTTGGGAAGTATGAGTTCTGGCTAAGAGAGGTTAAATTCTTAGGCTATGTAGTCTCCGGGGAAGGAGTGTCTGTTGACATATCCAAGATTGAGGCAGTGCAAGATTGGGCACAGCCTAAGAGTGTTTTTGAGATCCGCAGTTTTCTGGGATTAGCTGGGTATTACCGCCGGTTTGTGAAGGATTTCTCCAAACTAGCTTCGCCGTTGACTAGATTGACGCGGAAAGGGGTCAAATTCGTATGGAGTGAGACTTGTGAAAAGTCGTTCCAAGAGTTGAAAGTTAGATTGACCACCGCTCCGGTTTTGATTATTCCAAAGAGAGGGTTGGGTTATGCAGTTTATTGTGATGCCTCACGAGAGGGTTTGGGTTGTGTGTTGATGCAAGAGGGGAAAGTAGTAGTCTATGGCTCGCGGCAGTTGAAAATACACGAGAGGAATTACCCTACCCATGACCTAGAATTAGTAGCAGTGATCTTTGCCTTGAAGATCTGGAGGCACAACCTTTATGGTGAGAGGTTCAAGGTGTTCTCAGATCATAAGAGTTTGAAGTACCTGTTTACACAGAGAGACTTCAATTTGAGGCAGAGGAGGTGGATGGAATTCATTGAGGATTATGATTTCGAGTTGCACTATCACCCAGGAAAGGCCAATGTTGTGGCCGATGCCCTTAGTAGGAAATCCATTAGTGATGTAGCTTGTATAGCCATCTGGGAGTGGGAGATGTTGGGTGCACTTGGCGAGTTTGATTTGCTTCTAGGCGAATCCGTTGAGGCTGCAGCCTTGTTTTCTGTTGTTGCACAGCTTACACTTGTGACTCGAGTGTTAGAGGCACAGAGAGGTGACCTTGAAGTAGAATCCCTCCGAGAGAAGATCTCCAGTGGAAAGGTTGAAAAGGGTTTAGCTGTGTATCCCGACCTGAGTGTGAGATACCGAGACTGTTTGTTTGTGTCGGAGTCTTGCCGAGAGAAGGTACTCCGAGAGTTTCACCATTCACGTCTTGCGGTGCATTCGGGAGGCACTAAGATGTATCGTGATTTAGGTCGCTAATTTTGGTGGCGGGGTATGAAGAAAGATGTGGCAGTGTTTGTGTCTAAGTGCCTTACTTGTCAACAAGTGAAGGCCGAGCATCAGAGGCCAGCGGGTTTGTTGCAACCCTTGCCTATTGCCGAGTGGAAGTGGGAGCATGTCACTATGGACTTCGTTGTAGGTCTTCCGAGGACTCAGCGGGGTAGTGATGCTATTTGGGTGGTTGTAGACCGGTTGACTAAGTCGGCACACTTTATTTCTATGAGCGTGAAGGATTCGGTAGATCGTCTTGCCGACTTGTATATTCGGGACATAATGAGGTTGCACGGGGTCCCAATGTCGATCGTCTCAGATAGAGATCTGCGTTTTACCGCTAGGTTGTGGCAGAGTTTGCAGAGTGCCTTGGACACTAGATTGACCTTTAGCACGGCTTATCATCCTCAGACTGACGGGCAGTCTGAGCATACTATTCAGATCCTTGAGGATATGCTTCGATGTTGTGTTCTTGACTTTAGTGGGTCGTGGGAGAGGCACTTGCCCTTGGTGGAGTTTGCCTACAATAACAATTTTCAATCCAGTATTGGTATGGCACCGTTTGAGGCCTTGTATAGCCGACCGTGTAGGTCTCTAGTTTGTTGGGCCGAGGTGGGTGATGCACCTTTGTTAGGCCCGGAGTTGGTGAGGGAAATGACGGAGAAAGTTGAGCTTATCAGTAAGAGGCTTGTTACAGCCCAGAGTCGCCAGAAGAGTTATGCCGACTGTAGGAGGAGGCCTTTAGCATTTGAGGTGGGCGATTATGTCTTCTTGAAAATATCACCTAGGCGGGGTTTGATGAGATTTGGGAAGAGTGGGAAGTTGTCCCCTCGGTTTATAGGCCCTTTTGAGATCCTTGAGTGGATTGGTGAGGTCGCCTATAGTTTAGCTTTACCGGCACAGTTGTCTGGGGTACATGACGTGTTTCATGTTAGTATGCTTCGGAAGTACGAGCCGGATCCATCGCATGTATTGGATTGGACCGACTTAGAGGTTGATGAGGATGTCTCGTATGAGGAGAGACCGGTTCAGGTCTTGGATAGGCGAGATCAAGTCTTGCGAGGCAAGACCATTCCCTTGGTAAAAGTTGTGTGAAAGCATCACGAAGTGGAAGAAGCCACTTGGGAACGTGAGTTTGAGGTCCGTGAGAAATATCTGGACTTGTTTGTTAATGTGTAATCATGTATCGGTAATTTGGTAATGTTGATGAACTTTAAGAGCATTAAATATGTCTTAAGTTGTAAAACATTGTAAATGTTTCGGTTTATGGAAGTTTATTTTAACATTGCATATGTTAATTCTGTTTTAGAAATGCAAATATAATATTGGCATTGAATATGTTTTGAGATGCATGTTGATAATGCATGTTGGAGATTATGTTGTAATTTGCCTCTGGGATAGAGATGGGATGACCGGTGATGGGTCAGGTTATGGAATGTTGGTTGGTAATGTTATTGAGAATTGAGGAAAACTTGTTTTTGAAAAATTGTATCTAATTTTGGGGATGAAATTCCTTAAGGGGGGAGGTTATAGCGATCCCGGTTTTTCCTTCCTTTGTTTATTGTATTTCGGACCTGGTTCCGTGGTTATGTTGTTGTCTTATTCTCATTTTCATCATTTACTCTTTGTATATGAGTCTTGGGTTGTGTTAGGCAGGTTTGGAACAGGTTGGTTGTGTTTAGAAACCAAAGGTTGTTGCCCAAATTTTGGCCTTCACACTCGAGCGGGGCTTTTGAGGCTCGAGCGGGCCCTTTGTTTTTGCTTCTCTACTCGAGCGGGCGTTTTGATTCTCGAGCGTGAATATTCATCTCCCGGTATTTTTCTCTGCAAGTCGTCGTACGCTCGAGCGGGAGTTTTGACGCTCTAGCGGGCCCTTTTGATTTTGTTCCTCCGCTCGAGCGGGGAGTCTGACGCTTGAGCGGGGACCATGGTCTGCAAAACTTCTAGAAGTGTGCATCCGGCGCTCGAGTGACACTTTTGATGCTCGAGCGTGAGTCTGTATCTGACGCTCGAGCGGGGAGTTCCACGCTCGAGCAAGGCGACTCTTATATCAGTCCGAAAAGTGACATTTTGGATCACTTTTTGACTTTCTTTCTCTCTCTTACTTTTTCAAAACCTCCATTGGAGATCACCTCACTCTAAAACTCCAACTTCTCTCTAGGGTTTGATCTAATATGAGTGATCTTCTATCCTTGGACCTTTGTAAAAAGTGTGGAGCTTGTTGAGGGCTACATTTTGATCCGAAAATATTGGGGTTTGGAGCACTTTCAAATTTCTTCATCTCCTCCTTTGAGCTCCGAATTTGAGATAGGGATAACTACTCATTTTTATGGTCTTTGACATAAATTATTGGTCATTTTGATGTAATGTTGAAGTTGGGCAATTTTGGGTGTTAGGGTTTCAAAATGAATAAAGAGGGGTTTGGTTATTTTGACTCATAAATGTGTATCTTGGGTCTTAAAATGATGGTATTGTTATTGTTGATGATATATGGGACATTTGGGTCATTGTAGAGAAAAAGGGAGAGAAAGCTCTAAACTGTTGCATGAATTAATTTATATAATTAATTTGGAAATGGTATGGAAATATGAAATTGAGTTGGGAATAATGAAATTGGCTCATTATGTAGTAGAATGGTAGAGTTGGATTTAATAATCACTCACCTTTGAGAATTGTTGATAATTTATCTATTGATGCATTTGTTATCTGTTTAGAAATAACTGTTTTAAGCTATCGGTGAAGGATAGTCTTGATTGTTGTACACACTGCATGATGATTAGGTGAATTAAAACTAATCAATTTGAATATGTCATTGAGTATAACGGTTGGAATAATACAGCGAATATGTGTATTGATTGGTCATTGTATATGATATGTATTCGAATACATGGGTGCCGAGTCCCGCGGATGAAATTTTCTTAAAATGACAAATTTAAAAATATTAGACATGGGTACCGAGTTCCGCGGATGAAATTTTCGTAAAATGACAAATTCGAAAATATTTATACATGGATGCCGAGTCCCGCGGACGGAATTTCCGTAAAATGGCAACTAGAAAATAATTATACATGGGTGCCGAATTCTGCGGACGCAATCTCCGTAAAATGGCAGTTTGAAGTATTGTTGGCATGAGATGTAGTCTCATTTAAGTTGTTTGGCCAGGTTCTGAGCTGTGTTTATAAGTTGAGAATTGGATAAGTAAAGGATTATGGAACTGGATTGTACTTGTTGGAACAATCTCCTGTGTAAATAAAATAACTAGAAATAAATTCAAACAAAATAAATAAATAACATACCAGATTTATTTTGTCGAACCAAATAAAAATTACAAGACCAAGTCGAGTGTGTGACACTCTGTCCTTAAGACAGATTCGCCTCACTACGGTGCTTACGGTTGAATGGCGTCTATCTCCCAGGATACAATGATCTTCACAAATTTATAGAAGC
This sequence comes from Camellia sinensis, assembly GCF_004153795.1. Classification (NCBI taxonomy): domain Eukaryota; kingdom Viridiplantae; phylum Streptophyta; class Magnoliopsida; order Ericales; family Theaceae; genus Camellia; species Camellia sinensis. The sequence goes on from NW_021024589.1 coordinate 328,863, forward strand.
ACTTCAAATAAATTTGTTCGGCGAACCAAACCTGTGTTCTAACTCTCTGAATATTTATTCTTAAATCTAAAATGAAGAATAATGCACTAAAAGTAATTTGGACAGCCAAAAAAAAAACAAAATATGAGACTGTTTTTTTTCGGATCCCTAAACTGCTGGAACATATGTGTATTTATAAGCAAAATCAATAGACCCGAATAGGTATAAACAATGGTTCAATAGGTGCCACCTGATTTGAAATCATTTAAACAATGCAAAAAAGAATTCATTAGAGACAAAACACTTTCTTTTTCAAATTGTTTACCGTTGGTGACCAAGTCAAACCGGTTGGACAAATTTAAACTATTTCAAATATATATATATATATATATATTAAAATAATTGAATATATATATATATATATATTAAACTATTGAAATAGTTAAATAAATAAATGAAGAGGTAAAAATTTTAGGAAACTTCTTAGGAACCTAAAATTTTAATTTAGAATTATATTAAATTCCCACAATTACAAACTTTAGGAAACCACTTAGGAATCTAAAATTTGAATTTAGAATTAAATTAAATTCCCACAATTACAAACTTTAGGAAACCTGAATTTTATCTAAATAAAAATTAATGTTAAACCCGAAAACGACGTCAACTTCTCATTCACTCATAAATGGTTTTGACGTTCCGTCTTCACCGTGTGACTTGCCACGCGGCAAGGAACACTTCATCTCTTCGAACCTACCCCAAAAGACGTTTGGGACCCACTCAATTTTGGCCTCAAAGTTAGCCAAAAATAAGCCATATAAAACACCATTTTTCCAACAATCCCCCACATGAATAGAATTTGACGGAGAGAAAATGCAACAACATGATCTAATAACAGAGAGTAGAGAAATTGGAAATATTCTGCAAAGGATAGGTAACTTTTGGCTTTGAACCTTCCCTTGTGAGACACTATTGGATTTACTAGCTAACCAGTGAACATGATGTCTTGAACTGTTCAGCCGTTTGTGTAAACCAAGACAATAGAACTCACACAGATTATCCCCAGACACAATTTAGTTCTCACTATTGTGTTCATTTTGGCCCTGAACAACCTGGTCTTCATGAGTGCTCTAAAGACTTGTAGCTCTTCACAAATCTTATAGAACCGGCCCAGTTCACACTCACATAGGTGATTCTTATGAAGAGTATCCTGCCATACTCCACTAGGTTTACCTAGATATAAGAATCATTAAAAGTATTACTTAACCTAAATCGCTGCAGACATCACTTATTTCATCATAGAAATGGGTAGGAGTTGGACTCCACAGTGATCCTTCTGAGTCAATCACAACTCGGTTGTCCCTTTGAACCTAAATCTTGGGATCTCCAGTCAACTAGGTTGGGTTGCCGTTGTGGTAACTCTTATTTCATAGGCTTAAGTCCCATTCCCCTCGATTAATTCTCAACTAACTCTCTTGCTAACCCTTTGGTTAGTGAATCCGCTATGTTGTCTTTAGACTTAGCATATTCTATAGAAATAATTCCATTAGAGTGTAGTTGTCTTACGGTGTTATGTCGACGACGAATGTGTCGTGACTTACCGTTATACATATGACTCTGTGCTCTACCTATAGCTGATTGACTATCGCAATGTATGCATATAGCAGGCACCGGTTTTGGCCAAATTGGAATATCTTCAAGGAAGTGGCGAAGCCATTCTGCCTCTTCCCCAACTTTGTCTAAAGCTATAAATTCAAATTCCATAGTAGACCTAGCAATACAAGTCTATTTGGAAGAT
>NW_021024589.1:334324-352979 GCF_004153795.1 Camellia sinensis
TGAGTTGAGCTAAAATACCTAATCATATGCCTAGTGCATTGGAGTTGAAAAAAATGAGTTAGTCCGCTCGAGCTTGAGACATGACTCCGCTCGAGCGCCCAATCCTCCGCTCGAGCGGACTGTAAAACAGTGCAAGATGCTGGAAGCTCGATTTTCCCGCTCGAGTGGCACTTCCCCCGCTCGAGCGGACGACTGAAATCTGGAAATCCCAGATTCGATCTCCAGGTCTAAAACCAAGCTCAAAAGCATCAAAACCAATCCTCTTGGGCCCATTTTCTGGAAAACATTTATAAACACATAGGATATCATGTTTCAAAGCTCAATTTTAAGAAATCAAAGCCCAAGGGTGTTTAATTCAAACCCAATTTAAACCATTTTTCAAGCACAAGATGAACATGCAAACATGCATGAATTCAAACCATTTTGAAGCTTCAATTTGATGCTCTTAGGAGCCAATTCTTTTCAAAACATGGTGAAATCATGGACTTAAACATGATTATGAACATGCATGTAACCCTTTGCCATGAAAACAACTCAAACATCTACAATACAAACATGCATGCATGAAATGAGCTTCAAATCAACAACAATGAACCAAAATATGACTTAGTTCTACAATGAAGCATGACTCATGCAAGAACTAGCTCAAACACATCAATAAAGGTTGGATTCTCTTACCTAGAGCCTCAATGGCAAGTGTAGGACCACAAAGCAACAATCAACCTTCAATTCTCTTCAAATTCTAAGCAATATTGAAATGAACTCAAGACTCTCACTTCCTCTCTCTCTAAATTCGGCTAGAACAAGAAGAAATGGCTGAGCAAATGTGTTTGGCTCAAGTATAATGAGCTCAAAGTGTAGAGGTAGTGGCCCACTCAAGGGCAAAACGGTAATTAAGTCCAACTCTTTAATTAGCATATTTTAATCTAATTTAATCATACCTAATCAGTTTTCAGGTAAATACACCACAAAATCACATAAATTATGATGATCATTAAACATCAATCAGTTTCTAATTCGGCCGCCGATAAGGCCTTCAATTAGCAGTTTAAACATATGAACATGAACAGATAATCATACAGTCAAACAGATATAATGCAATTTAACTAACATATACTCAATCAATTTGGTTTCCAATTTCAGTCAGTCAGTTCAGTACTTTTAATCAGTTCAATTATCAGTCAGTTATCAGTCATTATCAGTCTCGTTTAACAGTAATCGGTGATCAATCGGTCATTAATCAGAAAACAGTATGAGGGTTGTTACAGTTGTGTTGGGCAGGTTTGGAACAGGTTGGTTATGTTTAAAAACCAAAGGTTGTTGCCCAGATTTTAGCCTTCACGCTCGAGCGGGGCTTTTGATGCTCAAGCGGGTCCTTTGTTTTTGCTTCTCCGCTCGAGCAGGCGTTTTGACGCTCGAGCATGAATATTCATCTCCCAGTATTTTTCTCTGCAGGTCGTCGTACGCTCGAGCGGGAGTTTTGACGCTCGAGCGGGCCCTTTTGATTTTGTTCCTCCGCTCGAGCGAGGAGTCTAACGCTCGAGCGGGGACCATGGTCTGCAAAACTTCTGGAAGTGTGCATCCGGCGCTCAAGCGACGCTTTTGACGCTCGAGCGTAAGCCTGTGTCTGACACTCGAGCGGGGAGTTCCACGCTCGAGCGGGGCGACTCTTATATCAGTCCGAAAAGTGACATTTTGGATCACTTTTTGACTTTCTTTCTCTCTCCTACTTTTTCAAACCCTCCATTGGAGAGCACCTCACTCTAAAACTCCAACTTCTCTCTAGGGTTTGATCTAGTATGAGTGATCTTCTATCCTTCGGCCTTTGTAAAAAGTGTGGAGCTTGTTGAGGGCTACATTTTGATCCGAAAATATTAGGATTTGGAGCACTTTCAAATTTCTTCATCTCCTCCTTTGAGCTCCGAATTTGAGGTAGGAATAACTACTCATTTTTATGGTCTTTGACATAAACTATTGGTCATTTTGATATAATGTTGAAGTTGGGTAATTTTGGGTGTTAGGGTTTCAAAATGAATAAAGAGGGGTTTGGTTATTTTGACTCATAAATGTGTATCTTGGGTCTTAAAATGATGGTATTGTTGTTGTTGATGATATATGGGACCTTTGGGTCATTGTAGAGAAAAAGGAAGAGAAAGCCCTAAATTGTTGAATGAATTAATTTATATAATTAATTTGGAAATGTTATGGAAATATGAAATTGAGTTGGGAATAATGAAATTGGCTCATTATGTAGTATAACGGTGGAGTTGGATTTAATAATCACTCACCTTTGAGAATTGTTGATAATTTATCTATTGATGCATTTATTATCTGTTTAGAAATAACTGTTTTGGGCTATCGGTAGAGGATAGTCTTGACTGTTGCACACACCGCATGATGATTAGGTGAATTAAAACTAATCAATTTGAGTATGTTATTGAGTATGACGGTTGGAATAATACAGCGAATATGTTTATTGATTGGTCATTGTATATGATATGTATTCGAATACATGGGTGCCGAGTCCCGCGGATGAAATTTCCGCAAAATGGCAAATTTGAAAATATTAGACATGGGTGCCGAGTCCCCCGGATGAAATTTCCGTAAAATGGCAAATTCAAAAATATTTATACATGGGTGCCGAGTCCCGCGAACGAAATTTCCGTAAAATGGCAACTAGAAAATAATTATACATGGGTGTCGAATTCCGTAAAATGGCAATCTCCGTAAAATGACAGTTTGAAGTATTGTTGGCATGAGATGTAATCTCATTTAAGTTGTTTGGCCAGGTTCTGAGCCGTGTTTATAAGTTGAGAATTGGATAAGTAAAGGATTATGGAACTGGATTGTACTGTATATTGTTTTTTTTATCAGTTAAACCTTTATCAAATGCTAATATTTTAGTTATTGCCCATATTATGTTTAGCATATCTCTACTGGGCGTTGGCTCACCTTATATGGGACATTATTTTCAAGTACAGGCGACATGCCGCCTCCAAGGATGTAGCTTGGGATGTTGTGGGAGCTGAAAGCTTCCTTTTTGTGATTAATTGTGTATTACATGTAAATCAAGCCAATGGTATTAAGAGTTAGTACTTTTCTTTTGTAACCAAGTGTTGGCTTGGAAAGTTGTAAGTGCGTAGGGCATTTACTTTTGATGTCAACATGTAATACTTTTGAAATGAATATTCTGATGAATGAAATAATGCTTTACTCTCTTATGTCTAATCATGTTAAGAATGTATGATTTATGGTTTATTTTGAGGGCGTTACATTGACTTTGAGAAGTTTTGCTGAAAATTTATTCTAAGCCGGACAACCGGTCAAATTTAATGAAATAATTGAAGCACAACCTATCAAATCAAACTTTTATTCAAATTTGATGAAAATTTGAGTAAGTGTTTCAGGTACTTTTATGGATTGTGTTGTAATGATTCAACTTATTTATTTTAGGATAAATTATATTTTATCCTTTTATATTTGGTCACTTTTTTACTTTGACACTTAAAATTTATTTTTTCATATTTTGACCCTTTATATTTTAAGTTTTTTTCAATTTACTTTTAAAATTAATTTTTGTTCAAAATTAGAAGAAAAAAAATGCCACAATAATTGTCATATAACATAAAATATATTATTATATTGGAGTTTAAGTTTATGTTAGAGGTATGAGTCATATATAATAAAATATTTTGTATGTCACGTAACTATCAATGTGTCATTTTTATCTAATTTTTAACATTTAAGAGTAAAGTGAAAAAAAATTGAAATATTAAGGGTTAAAGTGGGAAAAAAATAAATTTTAGGTGCCAAAGTGAAAAATTAGTCAAACATAAATGAGGCAAAGTGTAATTTACCCTTCATTTTATAGGATTATTGATGTATATTATTTATGAAACAAATTGGTTTAATTAGATAATCGTAATATTTTTCATCTGATCATGTTTGATTATGAAAAACTAGATGACAAATATATTTTTAAAAATATATTTGACCTATTTTTTTTTTTTGAATGATTTATACGAAAATTCTTACAAAATAAATGATTTGAAATATCAAAACAGGACTCGTAATGAGTTTCATGTAGGAGTGGACAAATTTTGAGATGGAATGGGATGGGTTCAAATTAGGTTGGCACTATATTGTAAAAGTATGCGTGTCATCTCAAACCGACTTGATTCAATATTGGGCCTAACTTATTCATCTCAAGTGTGGCCTTAAAACAATTTCTAAATCTCAAGGCTGCACACTTAATCTAATATATATAAGCTATTAATTTTATCTTCTTTCATTTTGAAAGGATAATTAAATTATTTTGACCTTTTTAATAATTATTTTAATTTGGAACATTAAAAAAATTCAATTGTTAAATGGATATGATCTTTTAAAAAATATTTTAATTTAAGCTCTAAAAAATATATACGTATTTTTTTATCTTTCTAGTTTATTTTGTAACTAAATAATATAAAATTAAAATTTAAAATTAATATTTTATAAATAGGCAGGTCAAGTCAGGCTAGGTTAAAACTATTACCCTAAACTCAACCCGAAAATTAAATGGACTAAAAATTTTAGTCCATTCCAACCCAACGAGTTAAATATTTTTCTCAAGTCCTAAAAATACTGAGTTGGACTGGGCAAGTTAGATGGGCTATCGAACCATGGGCCCCCAAGCTCTCACAAGTGTATATTTGAATTTGAGAGAAGGCTAACAATTCCTTTTATTCCTTTGTACTTGAAGTAAAGGTGAAAATTTTCAATATAACACAATTATATACGAAGTTAGTGAGTTATAATTGACTATTTTTCGACACGAATACATATATAACACAACCTGATAACATGTATAATAAATAGGCTAAGTTAGCATCGAACTTGTATGATACTAAATTGATATGAATAACTCGTTTAATAATGTTACTCATGACTGTCATAATGTTTTTGATTTCTTATATAACTCCATTCAACTCAACAAAAGAATGTGAAAAAGGATTTTAAGTTTTTTCCCCCCTACTATTTTAGAGAATCTAGCAAAAAATAAATTAATAGTATATAATTTTTGTAAATTAAAAAAATTAAATTGAGTTAATATCAAATATTCTTATAAATAATTTTATTTAGTAAAAATATTAAAAATTATTTTGGTGAGAAAATAATAAAAAAAGTTTTAAAAAACAATTTGTCATTTTTATATTAATTTTTTATGCAACAATTATGTTTATAAAATCAAAAATATCTTTCTTGTGTGAAAATAATAAAAATTAAAAAAAAATCTTTTTCATATTATGTTTTATGCAATAATTATTATAAAAAATTCAAAAATAACTTTCTAATGTTTGGTTTCACCAAATTAATTTTTAACATTTAAAAAATACAAAAACAAACAAAATATAACCAATAATCTCATTGTTTAACCAATAAATTAAGTTACGATGCTACATGTTCGTGCCCCAGTAACCTTAATTTTTGACTTTTTCATGAGTTGAAAAAAATTGGTAAATTTTTAGATTAGTATAATTTTTTTTTTTTGTTTTTTTGAACTAAGATTAGTATAAGTTTACAAAAATAGTTACAAATAGATAATAATAATAATACTAATTAAAATTATAAATTTTTTCATAAATTGGTAATCACTTTCTAAAGTTGACATTGATAGGTTATTTTTTCAAAAAAATTAATATATTTGAAAATGATTATTTTAAATTGTATGAAAAAGAATTTTAATAATTGATCTATAACAATAAAATTTTATGACTTTTTCATTGTTATCTCTTTTTTTTTCTGAAAATTGAATAATTTGATTTTCGCTTTTTTTTAATTTTTAGTGATTTATTTTAATATTTTACATATATTTTTTTAGATATATCTAATCAAGATAGATTTAAAAAGTATAATATTTGTAATTTATTTTTAAAAAACAGTTACCAAATACAAAAAATGCAAAAGTTCAATACATTTTTATATTTTGTTGTATTTAATGAATTTTTTTTTAAAAAAAAATTGTATAAATTTAATACTTTTTAATTAAATCAAATTAAGTGAATCTAAAAAGTTTTAAAAATATTTATTTAAAATATTTGAAAAAAATACTAAAATTACAAAAATATGATTGAAAAATTTTTTAAATATATTTTTTTAAACTGTAAACTGGAGTTTTTTTGTGTGAATATTTCAAAAAAATTAAATTATTTATGTAAATAACCAAAATTTTAAACTATTTACCAAACTAACTCACTTTTTAAATCGTCTGTCACTACAAAAAAATCGATTTTTTGCGACGGCAAAATGATGTCGCAAATACTCATCATGCTGTCTCAAATGACTTTTAGCGACGGCAAACGGAGGGTCACAATAGAGGGCGTTGCAAAAACTTTTTAGTGACGGCATCATGTCGTCACCTTTTTTTTGCGACGGCATATGCTACTATTTACGACAGCATTTTACTATCGCTATTAATGTATAAAAATAAAGACCTTTTGTGACGGCTCTGTTTTACTGTCGCCAAAAGTTTTATTTGAGACTGCAGGAATTGCCGTTACAAATTTTTTTTTTTTTTGCGACGACATATTTCTTTTTGCAACGGCATTGAATATGTTGCCAAAAAAAGGTTTTGATTTTTTGCGACGATGTGGTGCCGTCACAAAAAATGCAATAATTATTAAAAATAAAAAAAAAATACCTATTTTTTGCGACGGTTAGGTGCCGTCGCAAAAAAAAAAAAAAAGCCCTACTGTAAATTAATTAAAAATATTAAAATTACATGTATTCAATGAAAAATAATTTAAAAAGAAACCAATAATTGCATAATAATATAAAAATTCCTATATAGAAATAACAATTTTTTCATAATAAACATATTCTTACATTCATAATTATACATCAACAAAATTACCACAGTATATAATGTTCCATAATACATATATAATGTTTAAATACATAATGTTCTTCATAATTCAAAATAACATAAACCAAAATTAAATTTTTCCTCAGCATTTTTCGTGGTACAAAAACAAAAATTAGTGGCATTCTTCACAGGCATGAAATCCATAAGAAGCAAACTCTTACTTCAGAAATATCTGGAAAAAAAAAAATAATTAATGACAATATAATTATGTGTTAATATGTTAATTACAAAAAAAAAAACATAAAAATTTAACTACTATACAATTACAAAGATAATTAAGTAAATAATTGTGCCGAGACCGAAATCCGACTCTAACTCCCAAACCGAGAACCCGATTCGAGTACTGCCTTCTCCTACAAGTCTGTCATGCCAAGGCAGTCGTGTGTGCCAAGTTTCGTGCTAATCCGACACCGTTTGATGATTTTGGGGTATTAACACCTCGAATTCTAAGTTTTTTAAAGAACTAGTTTACCTAAAGTAAAATCCGGTTCAAACTCTCAAACCGAAAACCCGATTCGAGTCCCATCTTCTCCCACGGGTCTCACGTGCCAAGGCGGTCGTGCGTGCCAAGTTTCGTGCTAATCCGACGCCGTTTGGTGATTTTGGGGTGTCAACACCTTTAATTCTAAGTTTTTTAGAGAACTAGTTTGCCTAAAGTGAAATCCGGCTCTAACTCCCAAACCAGGAACCCGATTCGAGTCATGTCTTCTCCCACAAGTCTCTCGTGTCAAAGCGGTCGTGTGTGCCAAGTTTCGTACTAATTTGACGCCGTTTGATAATTTTAGGGCGTTAACACCTCGAATTCTAAATTTCTTAATAAACTAATTTGTCTAGAGTGAAATCCGACTCTAACTCCCAAACCGGGAACCCATTTCGAGTCCCGTCTTCTCCCACAAGTCTCTCGTGCCTAGGCGGTCATGTGTACCAAGTTTCGTGCTACTCTGACACCGTTTGGGCGATTTTGGGGCATTAACACCTCAAATTCTAAGTTTCTTAAGAAACTAGTTTGGCTAGAATGAAATCCAGCTCTAACTCCCAAACCGGGAATTCATTTCGAGTCCCGTTTTCTCCCACAAGTCTCTCATGCCTAAGCGGTGGTGTGTGCCAAGTTTCATGCTACTCCGACGCCGTTTGGTGATTTTGGGACATTAACACCTCGAATTCTAAGTTTCTTAAAAAACTAATTTGCCTGGAGTGAATCCAGCTCTAACTCTCACACCGGGAATCCGATTCGAATCCCGTCTTTTCCCACAAGTCTCTCGTGCCTAGGCGGTCATGTATGCCAAATTTCATGCTACTCCGACGTCGTTTGGTGATTTTGGAACATTAACACCTTGAATTTTAAGTTTCTTAAGAAACTAATTTGTTTCTTGAGAGTGAAATCCGGCTCACTCCCAAACCGGGAACCTTATTTGAGTCTTGTCTTCTCTCACAAGTCTCTCGTGCTAAGGCGGTCGTGTGTGCCAAGTTTCGTGCTACTCCGACGCCGTTTGATGATTTTGGGATGTTAACACCTCAAATTCTAAGTTTCTTAAGAATCTAGTTTGTTTCTTAAAAGTGAAATTCAGCTCTAACTCCGAAACCGGGAACCTTATTTGAGTCTCATCTTCTCCCACAAGCCTCTCGTGCCAAGGCGGTTGTATGTGCCAAGTTTCATGCTAATTCGATGCCGTTTGGTGATTTTGGGGAATTAACACCTCGAATTTTAAGTTTCTTAAAAAACTAGTTTGTCTAGAGTGAAATCCGGCTCTAACTCCCAAACAGGGAACCCGTTTCGAGTCCCGTCTTCTCCCACAAGTCTCTCGTGCCTAGGCGGTCGTGTGTGCCAAGTTCGTGCTACCTCGACGCCGTTTGGTGATTTTGGGGCATTAACACCTCGAATTCTAAATTTCTTAAAAAACTAATTTGCCTATAGTGAAATCCAACTCTAACTCCCAAATCGGGAATCCGTTTCGAGTCTCGTCTTCTCCCACAAGTCTCTCGTGCCTAGGCGGTCGTGTGTGGCAAGTTTCGTGCTACTCTGACGCTGTTTGGTGATTTTGGGGCGTTAACACCTCGAATTCTAAGTTTCTTAAAAAACTAGTTTGCCTAGAGTGAAATCTAGCTCTAACTTCCAAACCAGGAATCCGATTCGAGTCTCATCTTTTCCCACAAGTCTGTCATGTTTAGGCGGTCGTTTGTGCCAAGTTTCATGCTACTCCGATGCCGTTTGGTGATTTTGGGACGTTAACGCCTCCAATTTTAATTTTCTTAAGAAACTAGTTTGTTTCCTAAGAATAAAATCCGGCTCTAGCAAATTTAGTGACATCAAGTAGAAAAGAAGTCCTAATCTATGTATTGTTATATGATAAAATACTAATTAATAAAGTCAACAAAATCGGCAAAAAATGAAGAAGAAAATATTCATAATAAGTCAAGAGAAAATAAGTTGCCACCAATGAAACAAACAAAAGACCAAATGCTCTCAACATCTCAAATAAATGTCACCTTACCAAACAGAAAACTTGGACTGAATTGGTAATATACAAACTCTATACTATGCAGAGTAGGCTTTGAGCAGGTATGAGCTACAAGAAGTAAACTAATGCCTGTGTTTCTGGAAAGCAAACTAAAAATCCACTGCTCTCCCGGGCCTACCATTGATGAGGTATTGCCGGTTATTCTCAAATATTGCATAAACAAAGTCAGGAAAGTGGGTTACCTACTCTTTAATGCTCAAAACAATTTTAATTTTGCATAGAAGATGTAAAACAAAAATAAGGAGAGATAAACTGCATATTGTTTATCCTGGTTGGTCCCAGATTGCTCAGATTCTGAGGCCATATCCACTAAACAAACTGAATTAACTGACTTGAGAGACATAGAATTGCTGTCAAATGATCCAAAGCTACCTGAAGATGCAGTTCTCTAAATAAAAGGGTAAAGAACTGTCAGATGATAGATGAAGAAACACCATTAATAAAATGAAGAAACACTACCTTATAACCAATAAAATAATAACTATGCAGCATAGGCATACACCGCAATTTAACATATTCATAGGGATAAATATAGTGCTAAACTAAATTTACACTATCTTCGTATAATTGATTCCACCCATATGTCAAACAAAAACAATAAATATTTTGATAATCTAGTAATCTTTTTTACAACATTTTATCAATTTTTCCTTTGGACATAAATTCATGTTAAAACTAGAAGCATGCATGCAAAAGTTGTAAAATGTGTACACAATGTCCAATTGACATTTAGGCCAATGTCTATCAATTGTGGCAGAGACCAAAAAAGGCACTAAATTAATGACTCAAGAATCCGTAAGAATAAATCTCTAATTCTATGCCATTTGAAGCAACTATTACAAATATCTCCAATTCACTATCAGAATCAGAGTCATCAAAAAAACACATTCATCACACTATTACGAGCCATAGAAATTAAAAGAAGAACGAAGGTGACAAATGTAAACATAAATTTCAGAACATAAACCTTACACTTTGGATCATTTACCATGTGTATTATCAAGAAATCAAGACAAAATGACATACCTGAATCCATTGATGAACGGTTAAACGGAAGCGTGATTATCAATGAACTCTTTGTTATTGATTATGTTATTACCTTCTAATCCTTTCCCCTTTGGTGCCTTATGTTTCTCCTTGAGAGGATTTAGAAAGAAAAATGGCAGTGTTCTTATTTTTCCACTTGGGAAGGAATAGGGACCATAACCTTTTAAAGGTTGTAATTGGTTTTCAAAACTGAAAGGTTGTGGAAGTTCAAAAGGAATGAAAACCAACTTTAACCAATATGTTTTAATTTCTATTTCTGCCCCCCATAGAAATAGAAATTATACAACTACCTAGTATCTACACATTAGGTCCATAACACATATACCCTTAAGCCTATTAACTAAATTGAATCACTTAAATTGTAGGCTTCTTATAAATGATAACACCACATTTAATTATGTGGTCCCATTGAGACATCATGATTCTCACTTTAGGAAATGCATTGAACCAAGGCACTGCTCGAGGTATTATTCTGTGAGATTGAAGTTTGTTATGATTTGTAATATTTTGTTTAGTGGAAAGCTTTTGGCATTGATGTCCACCTTTGTATTTCAGGATCTGCCATAGGATTCAAATTGGACAGCCTACTTAAGCTGTCTGATACTCGTGCAAGGAACAATAAAATGACGTTGATGCATTATTTGTGCAAGGTAAAAATTTCAAAATTCTCACTTAAAAAATGACTCATTAAACTTTTATTTGCATATGTATTATAGTAGATGATGACTTATCTTGCCTAGCTCACTATCATTTAAGTCAGTAATCACTTAATTGTAGTGATCTCCAGAGCTTGATTTATGCCTAGGAGTAGGCATACAATGTTTTCTGTAAAAGAGAACAATTTAGAAATATGCTCGAAAGGAAAAATGTGGACTCTTCCTTTTGTAAAGGAATTTTTGGTTACTACTTACTATATATTTGTTTGATAACATGTAACACTTAAGTTTTCTTTATGAAACAAAATTTGTTCATCTGATAAGCATGAGTTTTTAGAGAGTAATTTTGTATGTACAAATTTATAATGGTTCTTCAAATTGCTTTTGCATAAATTAATTGTCTTCTCTTCTTGAATAGTTCACTATATTTGATTAACAACTTCCATTCACAATCTTTTGTGTATTTTATTCTTCCGAAGTTTCTCTGAATTCTTGTGTGATGCTATGCCAATTGCTCTCCTATCTTAATTAGCTTGTTGCCAAGGTGATGCCAAAGTTGCTAGATTTTGATAAGGATCTCGTTCATTTGGAAGTGGCCTCTATGGTATGCTTTTTCCTTAATGTAACAAGTGGATAGGGTGTCTATAGTTGAATTGTACAATTTATTGTGTGTTCCATCTGCATATCAAATGGCCAGCTCCAATTGAAGTCTTTAGCTGAAGAAATGCAAGCTATGAGTAAAGGTCTTGACAAGGTTGAGCAGGAACTCATTGATTTAGATAATGATGGCACCATCTCTATAGGCGTAGTCAGTAGCTAGATATGGATAAGGGAGCATGGAATACATATGGTGAGTTGCAGCAATGGTTAAAGAGCCTAACATAGCTAGGTTAAGACTTTGTTACTCTTTTTTCTTCCAGATGTATGTTGGATCTTCATAGATGTACATAATTCTAGTTTCATGACAAAACTGGTGTATGTGGTCCATAGAATTAAGGCGGGGTGGTTTAAGAGGAGGAGTGTGTCTGGGGTATTGTGCGATAAACAAGTACTCACTAGACTAAAAGGAAAGTTCTATAGAACGGCTATTAGATCAGCGATGTTGTATGGAACGGAATGTTAGGCAACTAAGAAACAACATGCAGATAAAATGAGCGTTGCTGAAATGAGGATGCTAAGATAGACGTGTGACAAGACTATAAAAGATCGAGTTAGGAATGAGTATATTTGAGAATGGATAAAAGTAGTACCGATAGAAGATAAGTTGAAAGAGAATAGATTGAGATAGCTTGGTCATATACAGCGGCGACCAATAAAGGCAGTAATGAAGAGATGCGATACAGTGACGATAGATAGAAGTGGTAGGGGAAGGGACATACCTAGATTGACGTAGGCTAGTGTAGTAAATAGAGATATGAATCTCTTTAATTTGACTAACGAAATAGCCTTGGATAGAGTCGAGTGAAGAAGAAAGATTCATGTAGCCGACCCCATTTGCTGGGACTTAAGGCTTGGCTTGGTTTGGAAAATTTAGTAGTAAATTTGGTTTTATTTTGCTGAGGAATATTAGCCATTAAGTTGAGGATGTTGTGGCAATAGATTAGAATAATTGAAAAGTGGACTTTTCAGAAATTTTCTAGTAGAAGTCTTAGTCGAGGTTGGGAGAGAGTTGCAAACAAAGTAAATTCTATCATCATCATCTTTGTTGTAGAGAGGCTCAGTCACTGTTATCAAAGTCAAAAAACACTTTTAAACAATTATTGAAAATAAAATCATAACCATATGGCTTGCACAAGAATCTTGACAGCATTGTTTGTTCATATGTGTTAGATTCATGTCATGTAAGTTTGTGTTTTCTGGTTATGGAATTTAGTTGTTTTCTCCTTGAAACTATTATGGCCTCTGGGATTGTTTCTCTTGATTTTGAGCGCCAAGTCTTTGTATTGCATAGAAGTTGAATTACAAAAAAAGACAAAGATGCTTGTTTTTAATTCATAGCTCAGAATCAGTACGTAATGACCCTCACCACTAATTACTGCTACACTATGACTGAACATGATTAAGTAACTGATTAAACTGACATTCTGAACTGATTGATTGAGTGTATTAGTTTAAACGCATTTCTATCTGTTTCACTGTTAATTGATCTGTTCATGTTTTAAGTTTGAATTGTCGCTCGGCTTAGAGGGCAGAACTCACATCGCCATTAATGCAGTCCATCACAGCATTTATTACGACAACACCTCTCCGTCGGAATAGCACCCCCTCACCCTGAACAAGGTAAGCTACAGCATAGACTTTCGGCCAAGGTGGCAGGTCGGAAGGGACGGCGAAATGATTACCAAAGGATATAAGTAGACGTTGAAGACAAGAAGAAGATTAAGTTTTCTATCTCCTATTCCTATCTCTACATTTTACTCCTCTCTCTCTAACTTGCTCGTCAGAGGGTTCGCTGGGGGACTCTCCGTTCCCCGTTGAACTCCTGTGCAGGTTCTCAGGTGGGCTTGGCCATTCAGATATTAGTTGGAGAAGCGTGGACCAGTCCAACCCATTCCCTCTGGGACCCGTTGTATCGTAACTGTACTATCAAATTTAATTGAATATGTTTAAGTGCCGCATATATAATTCACACAGATAATCATTGGTTGAGTGAGTCATTAAATAAATTATAAATATATTTATTTCAAATTCAACTCTCACTAATAGTGAAAATCCAAGTTTATACGTGATTTGTAGTTGATTACATCTATACGCATTTGAAATCAAATAAGGATTGTGATATTGGATGGGTCCTCTTTTTTATCTAGATTGATTGGGAGACATGTGAGGGGTCATTTGTTACATGGTGCTCTTGGACACTAAATTGTGTTTGGTTATGGTTTTTTAAACACAGTTTTTTTAAAAAAAATTGAATACTTGTTTGGTTATTTCAAAAAGTGAGTTCATTTTTCAAAATGCATATTTTGAGGATTTTGTTATTCACACATCACGTGAAGAGGCATAGGCATAAGTACAGCCTATTATGTACTCCTCACAGCCTCTTAGTTTGATATATATATATACATGTTATGTATGTATAAAAATATAATTTGGTATGTAGTAATTTATGAGTACATATCATACCATTAAATGTGTGACTTTATTATAAAATTTACACTCATTTTAACCACAGAAAATGCAAAAAAAAATTTCCAAATTTGCATTAAAAAATCTCTTTTGTAGAATTAATTTTTTATAAATGTTATGAAGCAAATTGTGTAAATCGTAAATTTAAACATAAATTTATGATTTTGTAAATATATAAATAAATTTTAAAATATATTCACAATTTTTTTAATGCAACTTTGTAAAAATTGGGCGTTTTTTGCAAAATTCCGCTTTCTGAATTTTTGTATATAAATTCATGTTTTCCAGAATTTGTAAATATGTACATTTTCCACAAATTTGTAAATAAATTTGCAAAAATTGTGATTTTTTTAATGCCAATTTGGAAAAATAATTTACAGTTTCTGTGGTTAAAATGCGTAGAAATTTTACGAAAAAGTGACACAGTTATGGTAGGATATGTACCCATACCAAATTATATTTTACTAATACATATATAGCATGGACATATATATATACAACAAAGATGAGAATATTTTTTAATGTGACAATTTTTTCTTTAAATTGCCTCTCTCCTTAAATTGGAGGGAAATTTAAAATTGCAATGATGTATGTTTTTGAAAACCAAGCAATAACTTTTTTTCAAAATAGAGTTTTCAAATTAAGAGGATCTCTTATACCTTCATACCTTCCACATGCTAATTAACTGAAAAATAATTGATATTTATGATTTAGTGCATTTGATTGGCAGTATTATTATCTTAATTGTTGAGATCTGAAGTTCAACTTTCACCACAATTAATAGTTATAATTGTTCAGTTTAATATATGTAATTCTCATTATATTTGTAAATTATCTCTGATTAATAAAAACAAAAACAAGAAAAAAAAAAGAAAAAAGTAAACAGCTTGAGTTAGAGTAATGTCAAAATAAAATGCTTTAAGGTGAAAACTCTAGCAAGTTTGAACTTGAACCAACCACAAATTGACAAGTATAGTAGGCACATATGGTGGATTAAAACGGTCTAAATCTATATTTGACAAAGTTTGGCAAACCACCTAGCCGGCCATGATTTAATAATTTGGCAAGTTTATCCAAATATTTGGACTAACTTTGATTTGGTATGAAACCATAAATCTAACTAAAGGTTTTTTCTCAATTTGGTTACATAAAGGATTGGAACTCAAAAAAATATCTCAAAATTTAATTAGAAAGTGTGTGTACAGTGTAGATTCAAATTCAATGTTTTGTAAATCACACATATAATAAATCTAGTTCACACAATTTAAACAATAATTTTTTAGGTTTTTTCTTTTGGCATGTATAACCAAATTTATGGTTTAAATTGTTGGACATATACTTTTATACACAGATTGTTCTATTGTTATGTTTGATGATGATTTGTAATGTTCAGATTTGATATATAATATTTATTTTATTTACAAAAATAATAAGGTAAATGCTAACAAGTGAATGTGAGAAAAAATATTTTGAAAAAATGTGAAAAAAAAAATTATAAAGTATTTTAAAATTCATCAAAAGTGCACTAAATTTAGGATTATTGCTTCGTAGCTCGAAAGTGGGGACTGGAACATGGCCCGAAAAGTGATATTTTCTCTCTCCTCTCTATCTGTGTCTATAAGCTCAAAACGAAACGTGTATTCAGTTGTGATTCGTACCTCAAAACGAGTATGTGAAGACAACTCTATAAGTGTAGCTGTGGTCTCCTGGCTTGATCTCACTGCTCTCTACCCTGTTGGTGATGAGCCCCTTCCTCTTCCCCTGCCCTCTCTCTCTCTCTCACCTCTTCCCTAAAATGAGCCCACTTTGCAAGTCAAGTTGTTCCAGTTAAATGACACCTGCAAAACAAAAGACTATATTAGTATTTTTTTTGATTAATTAATTAAACAAACAAATAATAATCTTAATTTTTGTAGAAAGCAAGACAACCAATAACAACCCAAATGGGATCAGAGAGATATGATTGGCTGATCAAAGCATCTGATGAGCTACCATCAACCCACCAACAGATGAATGATGGTGGTGATGATGATGTTTTTATTTATTTTTTTTGCAGCAACAGCACCCTTCGAACACATAGTAGCAACAGCACACCCTTCGCCACACACAACAGCAGCGGAAGCACCCATCGGCACACACAGAAGCAGCACTAGCCTCGTCGTGAAAGAAAATCCAAACAGAAATGCGCCAGAACAGGGGAGGGGTAAAACGGTACCAAAAAAAAAAAAGGCTCAGGACCGGCCAGTAAAAAACCCAAATATTTATAAGTTTTAGTTGTTAGTCCAATTAAAAAAATAAAATATAAAATATATGTATATGTATTAGTCGTTAGCCTAATTTTATGTGGCCTATTTTTTTTTTTCTCTTTATGGCCCAATTATGTGTTTTTTAGTATTTTTTTTAAAATATTTTATACAATTTTTATTTATTTATTTTGTAGATATATCTAATTTAGATACGCTTAAAAACTATAATATTTATATTTTTTTGAAAAAATGTTACCAAATACAAAAATATAAAAAAAAAATACAAATTGTAAACTTAGACAATTATTTTTGAAAACTCTAAACCAAACAAAGTGATTTTTTTTTTTATTTTTAATAAATATCTAAAAAGGCCCTGAAAAATTAGTTTGCCTTAGGCCCCCGGAAACTCAGGGCCGGCCCTGGATTATATTTATTTTTTTTGCAACGACAGCTCCCTTCGAACACATAGCAGCAACAGCGCACCCTTCGCCACACACAACAGCTGCGGAAGCACCCATTGGCACACACAGAAGCAGCACCAGCCTCGTCGGGAGCACCAGCACCCGTCAGTCAGCTCCTCTCTACTCTATTCTTTTTTTTTTTTTTTAATTTCAAATGAAGTGTGTGGGTCAAACTGAGAAGGGCTGTATAAATAAATGAGGGTATACAAAGAAATGGGGTGTATATAGAACTCGAGCCATTTGAGCCTGAGAGTTTCGAGCTACTAATCGCAACTCAATAATAAATATCCAACTTAAAATAACACTTGACCCAATACAAATATCAGCAAAATGGAGCGAGAAAATAAATTACATGAAGCAAGAGTGGGGTGTGGGAAAAGAAACACCCACGGTGTGCTTTTAGTGAAGCCCATCTCAAATCCATTTCTATAATTCAAATCATTCCTTTTTAGTTGTAATATTGATCGAATCATATTTGTTTTACAAATATTAAACGATCGTTCATTTCTTAAAACAAATATAATACCATCACGTGACTATGAATATCCAATCATAAGTGATCTACTGAATGAGTCATACTAGATGAACAATCCCGATCATAAAAATGGGTTCAAGGTGAGACAACCAAAGGGCACAGTAGGATCTACAAAAAACACATCGGGTGTGTTTGTTTGGACGGACTGGATAAGGAGGGATTGTAATCCATCGGACTATTAGTCCTGGGATACATTGTTTCCGGACTATCTGGTTGGACTGGATTTGTATCCTATATTTGTTTAGTCATGAGATTAGATGTCTGGATTGAACTATTTTTAGTGAATCTAATATTTGTTTGGGATATTATGGAAAAGGATAAATGTTCAAATGACTATTTTATCCTTTTCAATTATTTACTAAGTAATAACAATATTAAACATAACTTTAATATTTTAATTATTTTTAGCTAGATTAAATAAAATTTTATTTTATTCTATTTTTTGCACAATTAAATAAATTTATTTTTTTTAAATTGAATAAATTAAATATAAATAAAAATATATGTTATTTTTTAATTAAAATTTTAAATAATAATAATAATTAAATAATGAAATAAAATAAAACATCTATTGAAATTTAAATAATGAAATTAAATAAAATATAAACAAAATTTTAAAATAAAACATCAATAAAATATCTATAAAAAAATATTTTAAAAGTTTAAATCACGCATTGGCCTAGCTCGGCCCTAATGCACATAAAAACTCCCTCTCACAAAGTATTAAATTTAAATTTTTTATTACTTTAGTCTACGCAAATTACATCTATAACTTGAAGGGAGGAGTAAGTTTGGTTTGATTGGTTATTTATTATTTTATTATTTTTTATAATTTATTTTTTCCTGTCCTATTCTCAATTACATTGGGCATTAAATTTTAGTCATTTTATTATAATGAAACTCAATCAATTCTTCATGCATAACGTTGGAGAAATTTGAATTATTGTCCGTCCTAGTGAAGTTCGAAGGTTTTGAACAACGAGTAGCTCTATTGATTAACTAGGGGATTAGGGATGGCAATTTAAATCTGGTCCGACGAGGATCCGATCCCCCGACCCTGATTAGAATGGTTTTTCTCCGAAAAATACCCCTGTGGGGACGGGGATGGTATTCAAAATTAAAACCCCGATCAGTTTCGGGCCGGGGACGGTGATCAGTGTT
>NW_021024589.1:353172-378462 GCF_004153795.1 Camellia sinensis
AAAAATAATTTTATTTAATATGTAAATTTAATTTTTTAACAACACTAAAAAAATTTAATTTATAAGGTCATAATTTTCAATTTATTATTTTTAATTAAATTTAATTTATAATTTTAAATTAACAACACTAAAAAAATAATTTTATTTAAAATATAAATTTAATTTTTTAACAACACTAAAAAAATTATAAGGCCATAATTTTTAATTTATTACTTTTAATTAAATTAAATTTATAATTTATATTTTTTATTTAATATATAATTTTAAATTAATAACACTAAAAAAATAATTTATAAATGTTCAAAAGACTACTTTACCCTTTTCTAATTGTTTATTAAGTAATAATATGAGGGTAAAATGAACATTTCACACATTAATCTCATGGAATACTAATTCCATGAAAATAATCTCACCCCTCCCCTTAAGATACAATAATCCCTCATATGAAAGACTAATAATCTTGAAGAACTATTAATCTAGAAAAAAAATTTGAACTAAACAATCAGACTCATAATCCAATCTCATGAAATAATCCCCAAAAATAAACACAAACTTATGTGCATACTGCTTTGCTTATTTCTATCTAAGTCGTAGGGGCAACTATTGACCTCTGTACCAGCTTACTTTGTCCTTCTGATAGCTAAATGGAAAAGGGAAAATGTTTGAGTGCCTTAATTTCTGTGGCTCAAATGGTTCAAATTTGTCAAAACGACATCGTTTTGACAATTTTAATGTTGTTTTGTACTAAAACGACGTCGTTTTGACAAATTCGAGCCATTTGAACCACAAAAATTAGGGACCTCTATCATTATTGATGGAAAAGAGACCTCGAATGTACACGTGCACAAAAAATTGATGCCATTGATGAACATTTTCACAAAAATGGCAATGCACCACCAGCTGGCATTGACGTCTATATCTTGATTGCACTTTATTCTTTTTTACTATTTTGACGACGCTGGTTACATGAGTACGATCACACCATGTATCTAAATTATTGATATTTAAAAAATTATTAAAAAAATAAAAAATTTATACTGTTTATCTTATTTGGGTGGAAAAAATAAAAAATAAAAAAATAAGAGAAGTTAACTGACGTGCACAGAAAGTAACAGTGGCTAAGTAGGGTGCAAAACAACAATGATTTAGATCACCGAAAATATATTCTTAATAGTACTAATACATTAGGAATGACAAAAAAAAATAATAAAAAAATAAAAACAAAGCATAGAAAGTGAACGAGACCCACTATCACATCATTAATATTCCCTTTAGTAATCCCTTTTTAGTGTTCTCAAGCATTTTTCGGGTGCAAAAAGAAACAAACCAAAAAAAAAATTGCAGCTCAATGCAATGACGTGACATAACTTGGGTAATAAGTACAAGTTGACTAACATGCATGGAAAGCAGCTCTCAAATCACAAGGGTAGCAACATAATTTTGATATTTGATACAATATTTTAATACATATTTTTTTATAAAAATTGAAAAAATTATTCCAAACATATATTTTTTTTTTTACTTTTTTAGTTAAAAAGTTAAAAAGTACACTTATATAAATCATTCCAAACAAGCACGTTAATTGCTTGGGCGAAGGACAAAGTTGACCCATCCATGCATCCACTTTTGCACCTCGCACTGTAGTACTAAGGAGTCGAGACCACTGAATAGTTTTTTCGATGAGAAATCTCTCAGTTTGATGCCTGAATCAGATCCACTGTTGATCCTTTGAGAAGTTATTCTTGTTTTTAGCTACTGTCCTCTTGATAGACGTCAGATGCTGCTTGTTCCCAGAAGGTCTCAAGAATTTTGCTACCAAAAATGCCTCAAAAAAGTAAGCCCGAAAATGAAATGTATCAACCAGAATAAGGCCAAGTTTAGCATCCTCCAAAAAAATCTAAAAAGTTAAAAAGTCACTATCCTATTTAAATCACATCATCTTATTTAAGTCACATCACCTCTCTAACACATCACTTCAAATCCAACCCAAATCCAACCCATATTTCATAAAAAGTCAAAAAGTACACTTACTTAGTCTTCCCAAACTTGGCCTAAATCTTTATCCACACATTTCATTTTCGAGGTACTTTTCTATGCGTGATCGCACTTGGAATGTGAGAATTTAGAGATTTCTGGCTGGACTGAAAATCTAGGCCCATATATCTTCACTTGATCACCATCCTCTGCTTTAGGAAGTCCGCTTACCAGGGTCTTCAACTGACAAATTGGGAGGTAATTCTTTTACAACAGCAATCAAAATTCAAAATGATGCACCAGCTACTTTCTTCAAAATGTTTTCTAAAACTGTTTTCTTTGGAGTACTTTCTTTGACCAGTGTTCTCTAAAACTACTTGAATCAAACCAGACCTTTCACTTCTTATGCTACATGAACTCGGATACGGGTGTCGGGTACGGATAAGTATCTAGAGGTCGGATTCATCAAATTATAAATTTAAGAATGCGTGGACTCCGCAAAACAAATGTCATATTTTTATATTTTTAATAGAGTATGTGAGATAAAATAATGCTATATGTAACTTACAGTGTCAAAAAGGCATTTATAACAATTATACAACAATATACACATATAATAATAGTGTTATGTACAATTATATAAGAAGCGTCTGTTGAAAAGTAGTTGACACATATTCCATACCCTTGTCTGAATGTCGGGTGTCCGACACGGATATTTCATTTATTTTGAAGAGTCCGTGTAACATAGTTCACTTCTGTGCCTCAGATTCTCGTTCTCTCTTGTAGTCATAAACTGAATCAAAACCAACTCTTCCAACCCTCCTATTTCATCGAGTTCTTTTACTCCTACCTCTCTTCTTTTCCTTCAGAGCCATAGGTTGCAAGGAGGGGACGTTATAAATCCATCCCAGTGGCACTAAAGCTGCAAGAAACTGTATCAGAATTCCCATAGGCAGGCTTGAGTAATCACCTGATCTTATTCCAAGAAGAGAAGCCAATCCAATGCCCAAAAACCCGCTAACAATTGATGATAAACACAATGCTGAGGCCAAGAAAGAAGTGAGAGAACCTTCACAACCTGTCGGAGCCAGACTTGCAAAAAGCACTAGGAATGGCAAGACTTTAAATTGTGCAATGATTTCTGCTAAACCCGAAAAACAAAGGGCAAACACGTCATTTGGAATTCCCAGTTTCAGATTGATCTGCTTCACTAACATGAGGTCAAGAAGAAGCGAAGAAGCGTATAGAATTTGGACTATACCGATTAGTTTTCTCATGGAAATGCTTTTCCAGAAACGGTCATAGATTAAAGTTATGGAAAGAAGCATCAATTGGCCAGTCACTCGAGACATCCCAATTATTGAAGGGTCGAGATTTAGGCATTGTGTTTGGTAGCAAAAGATTGAACCCGACAAGACTGGGACAACGGCAATCGAAGCTACAATCCAAGTAAGAGGGTGACAGAGGGTTTCTTCGCTAATTGCCATCATAAGATCGGAATACTGTTTTCTAATACTACCTGAAATCGATTTCTTCGCAAGACTCTGGGTTGATGATTGAGGTAAACCAATAGAATCCTCTCTTGTCACAAGAGAAATTGCAAGTTGGAGAGAGAGAAAAGCGGTGAAGACTAGGAACATGGATTTGGGATTTTGTGTTTTCAGTAAGAAAAAACCGCCAAGTAAGTTTCCTATGATTCCACCGGAAGCCAAGGCCATAAATGCGTAAGATTGGAGACCACACATTTTGTGCTATTGGCCATACTCAGCAACAAGAGCGTCCTTCACTACTTCTGTAATGGATGCTCCGAGATTACTCAGAAGTACGACTGCCATGAGAGTAGAAAGGGCTTCACTTGCTAATGGGATCAACGCCAATGGCCCCCAAGATAAAACCTGCAAGATGACTGTAAGAGTGTGATTGGTATCGGTGTATGCATCACATTGGTCAACTGGCGGGCTGTTTATCAAGCAAGACAGATTCATGAAATCAATTCGGCATTGTTTAGATCTGAAAATGAGCAAAAGATCCAACTTATCAGATCTTTTAATGTCTTAAATCTGTCTAGAATGAGGATTTGATTTTCACAGCTTGTATGAATCTTGATATTGTTACAATCAGAAATAGGTATACCATGATTGGAGTGGGCTAACAAAAACACGCAACTTTTATTTCAAATGCAGAACACAACATGCGGGAATACATGCAAAACATTTAACTTTGAATGTAAATTTAATTATGACATAATCAAAGTTTTCAATGAAGTATTGAATTTTAAATGCCAAACTGAATTAGGCTTCTAGAGCATTTTCAACTCCCAATACTTGCTATAATAATGCAAATTGACTTCTCTCAACTTGATTATGTACATTGTACTCTAATAAATTTTATTAAGACTTGATCTTAAACTTCCTGGTAAATTAAGCAAAGTCACAAATAAAAGACCAAAAAAAGTAAAACAGGTCAAATTTTCTCAAACTATTTCTATTGATGACAAATCTGAAAGTTGGCATCTACCTTAAACATGCAATTTTCTATTGACATAATTATTTTAACAAGAAGTTAGCATATGAAGTCATAGGTAACAAGGTGTAATAACACCAAACCATAGAGACCAAAACAGAGAAAAGAGCAAGAATATATTCAACCACTGGTTTAAGGCTATCAAAGCAAACTAAAACATCAGAGTGTGCAGCAATGTATACATTCAATGAGAAAACAGCTCCAAATACTAACTCAATCTCTAAAAATGTCACGTTAATGACAGCCCTATGGGCATACAATAAGACAGAGATATGCCAAAATAGTTAGAACTCTAATGCACTTTTCACGCATCCTCAAATAATTTTACATATTTTATATGAGCAATGCTAAACAAAATAACAAATCTCATAAATTTTTCCTCACTAATGCGAAGAACACAGAATTAGAACACAGATGGGTCACAGAAAGCATATTGATAAGCTGAGATTTATCTTCATGTGGATCTTTCCATAACTGGGTTTGATGCCAACCTTCCATTGTATTTTTTGTGAAGTAATAGAGCATCTCCAACCCTTCACCAGTTTTTGCATCTAATTTGATTCCAAATTTGAGTAAAAAACTTGATTTGATATGAACCACTCCAATCCTTTCATCAAATTTTTATCAAAATCTTTTTAAAAATTCTTCTTTTATCACAAATTTCCCTTTTCCATCAAATTTGATAGGGGAAAAAAATCATTTCCAATGCTTCCTTCATCTTTAAAAATTTTCATGAAAGATTTGATAAGAGTTCTCAATTTGATGAAAAAAAAATATCTCTCCTTGATTTGATAAACATTTGATGAAAGGATTGGAGATAATTTTTAAGCACTTTTTCACCAAATTTAAATTTTGTGAAAGACAAGGTGAAGAATTGGAGATGCTATATGATTTATTTTGTGTTCCAAACATTGCCAATTTTTCTTACTGACTGATATGACATCTATACCATATTATTGAAGTAGGTCTTATTCTAATTTTCAAAGATTTATTAATTAGTATAATACTTTTTTTTATATATACATTTTTTACATATTTCATTACAACTATTTACAGTGGCTAATGCTATTTTTTTGAAAAATCATAAACATTTTCCTTTTGTAGAATATAACAAGAACAAGTCAAACTAAAAATCAATTTCAGCTAGTATAACCAAAATGATTAACAAGTGTATTTGGGGGATTCAACTAACCTCCAATACAAATATAAGGTACATTCAATGAGAAAACAGCTCCAAATACTAACTCAATTTCTAAAAATGTCGTGTTAATGACAGCCCTATGGGCGTACAATAAGACAGAGATATGCCAAAATAGTTAGAACTCTAATGCACTTTTCACGCATCCTCAAATAATTTTACATATTTTATATGAGCAATGCTAAACAAAATAACAAATCTCATAAATTTTTCCTCACTAATGCGAAGAACACAGAATTAGAACACAGATGGGTCACAGAAAGCAAATTGATAAGCTGAGATTTATCTTCATGTGGATCTTTCCATAACTGGGTTTGATGCCAACCTTCCATTGTATTTTTTGTGAAGTAATAGAGCATCTCCAACCCTTCACCAGTTTTTTCGTCTAATTTGATTCCAAATTTGAGTAAAAAGCTTCATTTGATATGAACCACTCCAATCCTTTCATCAAATTTTTATCAAAATCTTTTTAAAAATTCTTCTTTTATCCCAAATTTCCCTTTTCATCAAATTTGATAGGGGAAAAAAATCATTTCCAATGCTTCCTTCATCTTTAAAAATTTTCATGAAAGATTTGATAAGAGTTCTCAATTTGATAAAAAAAAAAAAATGCCTCTCCTTGATTTGATAAACATTTGATGAAAGGATTGGAGATAATTTTTAAGCACTTTTTCACCAAATTTAAATTTTGTGAAAGACAAGGTGAAGAATTGGAGATGCTATATGATTTATTTTGTGTTCCAAACATTGCCAATTTTTCTTACTGACTGATATGACATCTATACCATATTATTGAAGTGGGTCTTATTCTAATTTTCAAAGATTTATTAATAGTATAATACTTTTTTATATATATACATTTTTTACATATTTCATTACAACTATTTACAGTGGCTAATGCTATTTTTTTGAAAAATCATAACAAGAACAAGTCAAACTAAAAATCAATTTCAGCTAGTATAACCAAAATGATTAACAAGTGTATTTGGGGGATTCAACTAACCTCCAATACAAATATAAGGTATTCTCTGTGACCACCACCAATATAAAGAGCATCAGACAAGATTCCATAGAGAGGCTTTATCACCATGGGTAGGTTAGCACTGTTCTGCACAAGCTGCAATGTTGATGGATGTAAATTGAGATTGTCGGCCATATGGAAGTTGAGAGCCAGCCAAGGAAACCCCCTAAAACCTTGTACCCAGTACCCAAATCCACACAAAACCAACATCTGCTGACTACCCACTTGAGAAAAACCTCTTCTCTCCTCATGTACCCTATTTTTCATGGTTTTATTGAGAGGGACTTGATGTGGAGTTAGTGTGATGGGTTTGAGGAGGTAAGTTTTAGGTCTTAAGGGCTTGTCGATGGTGTTTTTGGGGTTTTGATTGTGAGAAAAGAAAGAAAAAAATGATCTTTGTGCGGAGTTTTGGATTGCTAAGTTTATTGGGGTTAATGGGTTTTCATTAGGAACTAATGGGTAAATCATGGTTTTGAGTTTTATGGGTATAGACTAAAAACTAGAACCAGAGAGAGAGAGAGATGGTGACTTTCTCAATTGCTCAAACAACAACAAAGAATATGGTGTAACGGTATTACTTGAGAATTGAGGAGTCAGTGAGACAGAGTAAGAGAGAAGAGAGAGATCTAGAAGAGTGTAGTGGAGGATTGGGAATCTGTGTAGTATAGTGTGAGAGAGACAGAGAGAGAGAGAGAGAGAGAGAGAGAGAGAGAGGGGGGGAGAGAGAGATGAAGGGTGTTCCGGGAGATACCGATGCATCGAGGTCTTTCTCAGTACTATTTGTTGTTTCCTGCGGTAGATTTGAAGGGTCCTACAACTAGTACAAGAAGAAGAAAGCAACAACCAAGAAGGCCCAGTGTGAGTATGTACACGGGCCAAACGTCCTTTTAAGATTAGGAGACAAACAGAGTTCTCGTTTGCCAATCGACTTTTTTTGGTTAAAAAATTAAAAAGTCAGTAATTTATATTAAAAGTGAAAAGATTTTTTATTTTTATTTTTTTCATATTTTTTTATAAAAGTTAAAAAGTCATTTTAAATATATTAATTTTTTTTTAAATCACATTTTAATCAAAAAATTAAAAAATTACTAAAAAAAATTTGTTTCTAAACGAAGCCTTAGGGCGTGGTCCCTAACGTTATGGGCAGTTGTGTCCAGATGTAGGGGAACTTTTGCAAACAGGAAGGGCACTGTTCCAATCCGTTTGGGTACAGAGAATTTGAGAGCTTGTTTGATTTGTATTTTAAGATATATTTTTAAAAAAAAAGTTTAAATTTTGTTTGGTTCAAATATTTTTTAAAAAAAATTAAAATCACTTTCTCTTTTTTACACATCAATCAATTACTTTTTTTCTCTCCTCTCTTATTTTTAATCATTTTTCTTCTCACACACATTTACTCAGCTAAATAAAATATAATTATCTCAAATTTCAAACTTCAAAACTATTTTTAAAATGTACAACCAAACAAACTAAAAAAAATTTTAAATACTCTTCTCAAAAAAATTATTTTTAAACAATTTATCTCAAAACACAAATTAAACACTATGCTTAGGGTGATCGATCCCTAACTAACGTTATGGACAGCGGTGTCCAGATGTAGAGGAACTTTTGCAAACAGGTAGGGCACTGTTCCACTCCGTTTGGGTACAAAGAATTTGAATAGCTAGTATCAACTTAGAGCATCTCCAATGGTTCATCATATTTTTTATCAAAATTGAGTATAAAAAAATGATTTCCTTTATTTGATATCACCTGCTCTAATGGAAAAATTTAGCTTTTCATCAAACTACTGGTAGACCGAGCGGACGATCGGCCAATGCAAAAAATAAAAAACTGAGAAAATAAAGAGGTGGTCGACCAGGGGGGTTGACCTCCTAGTGTAAAATTTTCACAAAAATCTACTTAAGGTGGTCATCTGATCATCCGGTAGGACCCACCTCCAATGTAAACGCAAAGTGTTTTGGTGAAATCTGCCCAGCTCCTCAATTTGGTGAAATTTTTGGGCGATTCTCATTTTGATATCAGTTTGATGAAATTGTTGGAGCCAAAAAAAATTGCTTTTTTTCACCAAATTCAAATTTGTTGATGGTTTTGTTTAACTGTTGGAAATGGTCTTGTATCATCAAATTTAAATTTAATAAAATATATTCTTTTTTTTTCTATTTTAATTATTACATGAAATTTTTGGACGATTCTCATTTTGATATCAGTTTGATGAAATTGTTGGAGCCAAAAAAAATTACTTTTTTCACCAAATTCAAATTTGTTGATGGTTTTGCTTAACTGTTGGAGATGGTCTTATATCATCAAATTTAAATTTAATAAAATATATTCTTTTTTTCTATTTTAATTATTACATTAAACCCATATCAACTGAAAGTGAGGTTAAATTTTTCATCAAATTAATGAAGACCGGGCAATACTGGCGGAGGGATGTTGGATCGAGGGGGGTCACGTGCCCCCCTGACTTTTCAATTTTTTTTTTTTTTTGGTTTGGTCTTGCTTACACAGTGCCCCTGCTACATAGCCCTCCCAAATGCATCCCAAACACATTGACACCACACCACGGACCCACGTTTTTTGTTTTTGTTTTTTGTTTTTTTGGTTAATCCCAATCCCAATCAAACACTGACACACAATTTTTATTTTTATTTTTGTGAGTGCACACAACTCCAATTATGGCAAAGCTAAAACCCTAAAAGTGTATGAAATTATTTATTTTTTTGATTTATTCACAGTACTTGTTAAGTATTTCCGTATTTCTTTGTCTCCCTTTGTTGCTTTGCAATTTACCGACTCGCGATTCACCATATTAGGATCACACAACACAGATTTTGGACCACACTACAATCTTGGTATCTTCTCTTCATTATTTACAGGTAACTTTATCTTTATTTTTTTTACTTTTAAATTAAATTTATGAGTATTAATTTATAGTTATTTGTTAAGTTTTAATTTGTAAAAAAAATTATTTGTTATTATTTATGTTAAAATAAGAGATTTTGATATGCTAAAATTATGAATCTTAATTTGTGGTGATTTATATTAAAATTAAGCATTTGGGTTTGTTGTTGTTTGTGCTAAAATTAGGAATTTGATTTGTGCTAAAATTAAAAATATTAATTTGTAGTGATTAATATTTAAATTAGGAATTTTGATTTGTTATAATTTGTATTAAAATTAGAAATTTTGATTTATTGTGATTTGTACTAATTTAAATTTTTTGATTTGTATCAAAATTGGAGATTTTGATTTGTAGGGGTTTGTGATTTTGATTATGAATTTTTATTTTGATTTTTAGTTTTTCAAACAATCATGGAGAAATATTTCAAAAAAAAAATCAAAGTTAGAATCATCTCTTCCTTAAGAAGAAGATGATAATTATTCTTCCGCAAAACAAAGTCGCATAGAAATCAATTTAGTAGACCTTCCTGCAGATCCAGGTGCCCCCTTATACTAAATTCCTAACTCCGCTACTGCCGGGCAAGACAACCAGGTGGATGACTAACTTGGAAAAGTTTTGCTAAAAATTTACTCTAAACCAGTCAACCGGTTAGATATAATGAAATCATTGGAGCGCAACATATCAGATCAAACTTTTATTCAAATTTGATGAAAATTTGAATGAGCGTCGCAGATACTTTTACAGATCATGTTTTAATGATTCAACTTATTTATTTTAGGATAAATTATATTTTATCTTTTTATATTTGGTCACTTTTCTACTTTAACTCTTAATTTTTATTTTTATTTTCATATTTTGGCCCTTTATGTTTCAAGTTTTTTTCAATTTACTCTTAAAATTAATTTTTGTTCAAAATTAGGAAAAAAAAAGTCACAATAATTGTCACATAACATAAAATATATTATTATGTTGGAGTTTAAGTTTATGTTAGAGGTATGAGTCATATATAATAAAATATTTTGTATGCCATGTAACTATTAATATGTCATTTTCTGTCTAATTTTTAACAAAAATTAACTTTAAAAGTAAAGTAAAAAAAAAACTTGAAACATGAAGGATTAAAATGGGAAAATATAATTTTACGTGCCAAAGTGAAAAATTAGTCAATCATAAATGAGGCAAAGTGTAATTTACCCTTCATTTTATAGGATTATTGATGTATATTATTTATGAAACAAATTGGTTTAATAGGTCAATCGTAATATTTTCATCTTATCACGTTTGATTCTAAAAAACTAGATGACAAATATACTTTTAAAAATATAATTGACCTATTATTTTTTTAATGAATGATATACACAAAAATTCTTACAGAATAAATAATTTGAATTATCAAAACAGGACTTGTAATGAGTTTCACGTAGGAGTGGACAAATATTGGGATAGGATGGGTTCAAATTAAGCTGGCATTATATAGTAAAAATATTCGTGTCATCTCAAATCGACTTGACCCAATATTAGGTCTAACTTATTCATCTAAAGTATGGTCTTAAAATAATTTATAAACCTCAAGACTGCTTACTTAACCCAATATATATGAGCTATTAATTTTATCTTCTTTCATTTTGAAAGATGTACGAGCACGAAATAATCTTCTCATATAATCATGTTGATCAAGTTTGCACTTTTCCAAACTTCGTCGCTTTACTACCCTGAAAACACAAACATGAACTAGCGGGCAGGTGTGTACCGGAAACCTCTCCAATGCCTAAGTCAGCAAATAGACAATAGACACAAAAACTCTGTGTATTCCAAAGTAAGAATTGGGATACCTGTACATAGGTCCTGCTATGAATTTTTATAGATTCTGCCTAGCCCAATCCTAGTCTACTTGCTTGTTTTCATTTTTCAAAAAACACTTTTCAGAAAATTCTATTTTCTTATTTTTCGTGTTTTTTGTTTTTACTGAATTTTTTTAATATTT
Organism: Camellia sinensis; assembly: GCF_004153795.1. Classification (NCBI taxonomy): domain Eukaryota; kingdom Viridiplantae; phylum Streptophyta; class Magnoliopsida; order Ericales; family Theaceae; genus Camellia; species Camellia sinensis. Next base: position 364,778 of record NW_021024589.1, read on the forward strand.
TAAACAATTTTTTTTACTTTTTAGACACACCTAACATAAATATACCTAAAAAGTAAAAAAAATGTAAAAAAAATCTTTTAAAAATTCACTAAATACCAAACATATAAATAAAAAAAATACAAGAATTCAGTACATTTTTTGTATTTCATGTATTTATTAATTTTTAAAATGTTTTTTCACAATTTTTTTACTTTTTAGATACATCTAAGTAAGGTGCATCTAAGAAACTAAAAAAAAAATGTTTAAAATTTTAAAAATATTCACTAAAAACAAAAAAACACGAAAATCAAAAAACTCAATTTTCAAAAAACTTAATCAAGAAAACTCAAACCAAACACACTAAGTAGGATTCCAACTCTCCTTATAAGAGTCCTCATAGGAATCACACACCCTACTCACTACTAACCAAGTGAGATGGTTTGCACAATCCTAGTAAGACTCTACTCTCCTTAGCAGAGTCCTCTTAGAAATTACATTCCCAAGGATAATGCACATTTTGATAACTCCTTACTCACTGCTTGTCTAAGTAAGATAGTTGCAACTCTTACTCTGGCTGGCACAAGACATAACCGTGCTTACACAGCTCGGTGCTAATTAAGCCAATTTAGTCAACCTAGTCTTTGGAATGACCTCCTGCCGAGCTATCTTTTAGCTCAGTCCGATTCCCATAGATGCCTCGGTCTACGACCGCTAGACCAAGCCACTGATAGCCCACCTTTGACCGAACCAATGCGACCAAGGACCAAGGCTATTGAGATAATTACTTTGGTCTGTGGCTCGGCCAAAGACTACATCTATCTCGGTCCATTCCAACGGCCTTACTTAGCTCGGCCCAATTTATGCATAAATTACCCTCTCAATTGCCCCTTAATTCCATCTGCGTAGCATGATTGGGATTATTTTCCTCCGGCTGAGCTAAGAACGCTCGACTCTGCCGAGCTAGAAAACTTATTCGGTTTCAATAAGTCTTGTCAGTTGCTTAGCACATCCTTTCACTAATTTAGCATGTGGCGTGCCCTTATTAGCCCCGTTCTCTTGTTACAGTCGTCATGCCAAAATTTTGAATAGGCTCGCCTTTTTGCCTTCAACATATATACCCTTCGAGTTTGCAATCGTACGGCGAGTCGTTTTTTCTATGTAACCGGGCTATATGTCCCACCTTTTGCAATCATTTTCCAATTAAATGAAAAATATTGATCTCTTGGCGCAGTTACTGTGTTTCTTTTTCAATGTTTTGCATCATTCTAACTGCATGTCTAGCCAAACTAATTAGCTTGGCCTTACCTGATCCTGTCGACCTTCTTTGGCCGAGATACGCATCTTGGCTGAAGAATCCAAAAAATTTGTTGATCAAACCTGCTAACCCGCTTTGGCTGAGGTAACTGTCATCCCGGTCAAAGAGTTCAAAAAAAATTTGTTAACCGCCTTTGCCCCTCAATTGTGCAAGGAGTCTAAAAAATTTTGTCGGTCAAACCTGCCAACCGCCTTTGCCCCCCAGTTGTGCAAGGAATCTAGAAAGTTTTGTTAGTCAAACTTGCCAACCGTCTTTGGCCCGCAGTTGTGCAAGGAATCTAGAAAGTTTTGTTAGTCAAACCTACCAACCATTTTTGCCCCCCAGTTGTGCAAGGAATCTAGAAAGTTTTGTTAGTCAAACCTGCCAACCGCCTTTGCCCCCCAGTTGTGCAAGGAATCTAGAAAGAGTTGGTCAAACCTGCCAACCCACTTTTCCCCCAGTTGGGTAAAGATTTTTGTGTGGTCAGTCCTTCTTGTCGACCATGTTAACTTTTGTCAATGGTGTTTTGTCCGGTATTGCTGTTGTGTTGAACTCTGCCTTGGTGCGCTCCCCATCTTCCTCTACCCGAATGTGTTGGTGCACTCTCTCCATTAGGGCTTCCATAGTAAGGGGGGGTGTCATTGTCATTGAATCCCTCAGCTTATTGCCAGCCGGCAAATCTTATTTGTACTGTGCGATAGCTAGGTTTGTGGGGCAATCTCCAATCTGATTAAAAGTCTCACAATACTGGTTATTATAAGACCTCAATGTTTCATTCTCACGCCATATCTATGGAGAGAAGCTGGTCAATCTCCACAGGTGTCTAGGTGTTTGTTCTGAATCTGGTCACAAATGCCTCTGCTAGTTGCGTCCACGAAGCTGTGCTACCTTCTGGTAACTTTTCAAACCATGTTAGACCCAGGTCACTAAGGCTGGAAGGAAATAAGATACACATTAGAGCCTCGTTTCGCCGTTATACCGCCATAACTTGGCGGAAGTGGCTCAAGTACATGTAGGGGTCTGACTTTTCCCTCATAAATAGTGAATTTAGGGTGGTGGAAACCGGAGGGTAATGGTGCGTTCTCTATCGCTGAAATGAACAGTGAGCTATGCAACCTTGCTAACGCTTTATCTGCAGGTTCATAGGCAAGACGTGGCTTTGGAATTCCAACCTTGACACCCCCATGTGTTTTAGGAGCCAACCGTTATAATGCGGAGACTCTGCGGGGGTCGCGAGCCTGAGTGTCTTCTCTCATTCGAGCCCTTTCTTCAAGCACTGTCCGCAGGTCCACTAACCTAGACAACTCTGTGTGCCTAGATATTGTTTGGTGCTAATGTGTGGGCCGATAGCTATTTTCTTCTGTGTAAGACCTTTCAGTCCTCGTTCTCTTAGACTTGGAGTAACGAGTCTTGGAAGTCCTCGATTGTGTATCGCCTGACCTGAGGCTTATACTTTCAGCTTGTGATGGTGCGCCTTATCTGTCATGATCTTCTGAGTGTCAAGGGTGCGTCCTGCTCTTGCCCACCTCTTCTTTCGCCGCCCCTTTGCCCTTTATCTAGCGCTTCATAGTCTCCATGTCTGCCGCCATCCTCTGTATCAATTCGTTTTGCTCTCTTACCCGATCTTCTAGAACTTGAGGATCCAACCTTCGCCTCTGCCTTTCAAGGTTTTAGGAGTGATGAGGATTGGAGCCCTGTCTTTCACGGGTATTCCTCCACGGGTTCCGTCACTGGGGATCTAACTCTGCCATGGGCGGGATAAAAGGTAAGCCTTCGCGCCTCCCACCTTCCTCTGGGGTCTGTCCATCAATAGCAAAATATGGCAAGCCTTCGTTATGTGCCATTGACATTGATTGAAAGAACACTTAATCAAAAGGTTTGTTCTCTGTTGTATTCCTACAGACGACGTCAATTGTACGAGCACGAAATAATCTTCTTGTATAATCCTGTTGATCAAGTTTGCACTCTTCCAAACTTCGTCGCTTTACTACCTGAAAACACAAACGTGAGCTAGCTGGCAGGTGTGTGCCGAAAACCTCTCTGATGCCTAAGTCAACAAATAGACAATAGACACAAAAGCTCTGTGTATTTCAGAGTAAGAATTAAGATACATGTACATAGGTCATGCTATGAGTTTTTATAGATTCTGCCCGGCCCAATCCTAGTAGGATTCCAATTCTTCTTATAAGAGTCCTCCTAGGAATCACAGATGGTTTGCACAATCCTAGTATGACTCTACTCTCCTTAAGAGAGTCCTCCTAGGAATTACATTCCCAAGGATAATGTACATTTTGATAGCTCCTTACTCACTGCTTGTCTAAGTGAGATAATTGCAACTCTTACTCTGGCTGGCACAAGACATAGCCGTGCTTACACAGCTCGGTGCTAATTAAGCCAATTTAGTCAACCTAGTCTTTGGAATGACCTCCTGCCGAGCTATCTTTTAGCTCAGTCCGATTCCCACAGATACCTCGGTCTACGACCGCTAGACCAGGCCACTAATAGCCCACTTTTGACTGAACCAATGCGACCAAGGACCAAGGCTACCGAGATAGTTATCTCGGTCTGTGGCTCGGCCCAAGACTATATCTATCTCGGTCCATTCCAACGGATTTACTTAGCTCGGCCCAATTTATGCATAAATTACCCTCTCAAAAGGATAATTAAATCATTTTGACCCTTTTAATAATTAGTTTAATTTGGAACATTAAAAAAATTCAATTGTTAATTAGATATGATCTTGTAAAAAGTATTTTTATTTAAGCTCCAAAAAATATATACGTATTTTTTTTATCTTTCAAGTTTATTTTGTAACTAAACAATATAAAATTAAAATTAAAATTTTATAAATAGGTAGGTAAAAAATATTATCCTAAACTCAACCCGAAAATTAAATAGACTAGAAATTTTAGTCCATTCCGGCCCAACGAGTTAAATATTTTTCTCAAGTCTTAAAAATACTGAGTTGGACTCAGTAGCTTAGGCGAGCTATCGCCCATGGGCCCTCAAGCTCTCACAGGTGTATATTTGAATTTGAGAGAAGGTTAACAATTCCTTTTATTCCTTTGTGTTTAAAGTAAAGGTGAAAATTTTCAATATAACACAATTATATACGAAGCTAGTGACTTATGATTGACTATTTTTCGACACAAATATGTATATGACACGACTTGATAACATATATAATAAATAGGTCACGTTAATATCGAACCCGTATCACGCTAAATTGATACGAATAACTCATTTAATAATGGCACTCATGAGTGTCATAATGTTTTTGATCTCTTATATAACTCCATTCGACCCAATGAAAAGGATTTTAAGTTTTTTCCCCTCCTACTATTTTAGAGAATCTAGCAAGAAATAAATTAATAGTATATAATTTTTGTAAATTAAAAAAATAAAATTGAGTTAAAATCAAATATTCTTATAAATAATTTTATTTAGTAGAGTGCTTCATTAAATTTAATTTATATATACATTTAAAAAAAAAATTCACTTGACATTTTTAACTAAAGATAAAAATGTTGACATCACAATAAAATATTTTTATCAAAATTCTTTATCATTGTATGCTTTATTATATTCTAATTATAATAAATTATATTTATTTACTTGTATTATAGAAATTCACATAAAAATAAAACAAAACAATAAAATACTTCCCAATAAATATCAATTATGTTTAGACTAATTTCTTCATAACAAATGAAAAATTATTTGTGCCATGAATAGACTTTAATAGAGAGGTGAGAGGGTAATTTTTGGGAAAATTGGGCCGAACTTCGAGTTTGGTTTTGAGGCCCAAAACGCAGTGGACTAGGTAAAAAGGCCGTACAGAATACTCCGGCCCAGAAGGGCAAAGTTACTCCGGCCTTGGGAAGACAAAGCTACTTCGGCCCAAGGAGGCAAAATTACTCCGGCTCGAGAAGAGATCATTACTTCAGCCCAAGGAAGAGTAAAATTACTCCGGTCTGGAGGCAATTCACAGTTAGGCCGGTCTCAGAGTTAGTCCGGTCGCAGTATGTTCTGAGAAGACCGGTGTCGGAATTAGTCCGGTCGTGACTTACATCGGTTAGGTCGGTCCGAACTTGTTACCTGGAAGTTTGATCTAAGCGCATCAAGGTCGAACAGGGCAGCCGAAGTAAAGAGTTGGAGGAGAAGACCGAGCTAAGGATAGTTCGGCCTTCTGTGACTCGGTATAGCCAAGTTTACTTCGGTCAAAAGGAAGTTCGGCCGTAAAGAAAACCATCCCACTTGGTTTAAGCAGTGGGGGAGGGTGTAAAAGGATAAGCATTATCCTTAAGAGATTGAATCCTAGGAGGACTCTGTATGGAGAAATACAAGTCCTACTAGGATTGTGCCATATGAAACTTATAAAAGCTCACAAGCATCACCTTGGAGGAGGTAATTGAACATAATCTTTCTGAGAACTTAGAGCTTTGTCTATTTGTCAAGTTTTCTGACTTATTCATCGGAGAGGTTTCCGGCACACACCCGCCGGCTAGCTCACGTTTGTGTTTTCAGGTGACAAAGCGACGTCGTACGGAGGAGCGTGGATTTGGTCAACAGGATTATACGAGGAGAATTATTTCCTCCCCGTACAAGAGGTTATTTGGTAATATTATAATATTTCTTATTAGACTTTAATAGAGAGGTTATTTGGTAATATTATAATATTTCTTATTATTCAGTTTGTGACATTTGTTTGTTGTTTCTTGAAAAAAGACATAAAAAAAGTATCACTTAGGTTTGCTATGCTTCAATCTAGTTATTTGAAAAATAATAAAAATTATTTTGGTGAGAAAATAATAAAAAAGTAAAAAAAAATTATCATTTTTATATTAATTTTTTATGCAATAATTATGTTTAAAAAATCAAAAAATATCTTTCTAGTGTGAAAAAAATAAAAAGTAAAAAAAAAAATCTTTTTCATATTATTTTTTATGCAATAATTATTTTAAAAAATTCAAACATATCTTTCTAATGTTTAGTTTCACCAAATTAATTTTTAACATTTAAAAAATACAAAAACAAACAAAATATAACCAATAATCCCGTTGTTTAACCAATAAATTAAGTTACGATGCAACATGTTCCTGCCCTAGTAACATTAATGCTCATTTGGGAATTAACTTTTTTTAGTGCCTTTTTATTTTTTGACTTTTTCATGAGTTGAAAAAAATTGATCAATTTTTAGATTAGTAAGTTTACAATGATAGTGTAAGTTTACAAAGATAGTTACAAACAGATAATAATAATTAAAATTATAAATTTTTTCCCAAATTGTCAATCACTTTCTAAAGTCGACATTGATAGGTAATTTTTTCAAAACAATTAATACATTTGAAAACGATTTTTTAAAATTGTATGAAAAAGAATTTTAATAATTGATGTATAAGATTAAAATTTTATGACTTTTTATTTGTTATCTCTTTTGTTTTCTGAAAATTGAATAATTTAATTTTTTTTTAATTTTTAGTGATTTATTTTAATATTTTACATAATTTTTTTAGATATATCTAATCAAGATACATTTAAAAAGTATAATATTCGTGATTTTTTTTTAAAAAAAGTTATCAAATACAAAAAATACAAATGTTCAATACATTTTTGTATTTTGTTGTATTCAATGAATTATTTTTTATAAAAAAAAAAATTGTATAAATTTTATACTTTTTAATTATATCAAGATTAAGTAAATCTAAAAAGTAAAAAAAATATTTTAAAAAATACTAAAATTACAAAACCATGATTGAAAAATTTTTAAAAATATTTTTTAAAATTGTAAACTAGAGTTTTTTTGTGTGAATATTTCAAAAAAAATAAATTATTTATGTAAATAGCCAAAATTTTAAACTATTTATCAAATTAACTCACTTTTTAAATCGCATGTTCAAAATACGATTTCATGGAGAAATCACATCTTGAAATTGCATTTTGAACATGTGATTTTATAAGAAAGTCTTATTTTGAACTTACATTTAAAAAAAAAAAAGATTAGTTTGATAAATAATTTAAAAAGTGAATTATTTTGATAAATAGTTTGATAAGGGAATAATATACCTATTTCTAAATGATAAGGGGTCATCCGTACATAAACTAAACCTAGTATTATCCCCAAATGATAAGCGATCATCCATACATAAGCTAAACCAAAAGAGCTAAGGCTCCGTTTGTTTGGAGAGTTAGAGGGATGATTGGTAGTGAGGTGGGACCCACTAATATTGTGTTTGTTTTGAGAGATGGGGAAGGGATTGATAGTGAGCTCCATATTATGATGCGCCTTCCTAAGGGGATTCAAATGGGCCTCCAGGACTTGGTATTAGAAAAAGAGTTCGGCAGATTAAAATTTTTTTATCTTTATTTATTTTTTATTTTATTTTTTACACGTTGGTAATTTTTTTTTGAACATTAATGTTTAATTTTTTGTATTTTTTGTTAAGTAAAAATCATTATTTTATTTGTTTTATTTTTTTTGAAAATTTTTTATTTTATTTTTTTTTTTACATGTTGGGCATTTTTTTAAAAAACATTAATTTTTAATATTTTTTTATTATTTTTATTATTTTATATAAAAATAATTTAACAATGCCTACACTAATAACTATCATCAAAACAAATACAATTTTACTTAATCCCCTCACTATTAATCCCATCCATTGTACTTCTAAAAAACAAACGGGGCCTCTAGGTCATGTTTGTTTGGCTTTATGAGTGAGAGGATTGGACTAATAGTGAAGGAGGGCAATATAGAGAGTGTTTGGTTGTGGAAGCTTATTGTGATGGGATTAACACTCCAAGATCATGTTTGTTTTGCGGTTTGAGTAGCCAGATTGGATTACCATGGCTGTGAGTCCCACTCACAGCATGTTTGGTAGTGAAATGAAAGGACAGATTGATAGTCCAACGGGCTTAGGCCATGTTTGTCTGGCTCTTTAGTGGGGGGGGGATTAAACTAATAGTCTGTGGAACCTACCTATAGAGTGTTTGATTGGGGTCATGAGTGGGGGGATTAACTATCCCCTTGGACTAGTAATCCTCTCTATTGGCAGGACTAACAATCCCATGGTGAGGTTAGGATTAGAAATTAAGTGAGGGGATTAGTGAATTTTTAAATAATTTTTATGCAAAATTTATAGTTTTTAGAATAAAAAAAAATTATAATATTAAAAAATACTAAAAATTAAAATATATCAATTTTATATATTATACTATGTATAGTAGTACTAATCCGATGGTGTTCAAACAAACACATTTATCTTACATTTCTAACCTAATACTACCACACTAATAATCTCTCCACTCAATCTCACCGTACTCTTAATTTCCTCTATTCTATGGAGCCAAAGAAACATGGCCTTAGTAATCTTCCTTAGTAGGAGGATTAGCTTGGCTAGGTAGAGTGTGAGATTAGCAAAATAGTGAGCAAATTGAGACTATTTTATATTAAAAAAAAAGAAAAAAAATTTATCAAGTACACCTGTTTGTTTTAATTTTTTTAATATATAAATAATTTTTTATTTATTTTATATAAAAATAATTTAACAATCACATCACTGACCATCTCCCATATTATCATCAAAACAAACACACTTTTCCCCTCGTTAACAATTGTTTTACTAATCATCCCCTCACTAACTATACTATCCAACTTAATTCGCCAAACAAACGTGGCCCAAGGGTCCGTTTGTTTTAGGTTCTAGGAGATGAGATTGGATTAGAATGAATGTAAGGCCCACTAATATTGTGTTTATTTTTAAAATGAGAAAGTGAATTCACAATACCTTGGGACTATAATTGACCTCTATGGATGAGATTAGGTTGGGGTGGGCGCGGGCGCGGGTCGGTTGCGGCCACGGAACCTCCAATCCGCCATCCGTCCGCCAGATTGGCGGATTGGAGAAAATCAATCCACATCTGTTCGCCAATCCGTCGGATGTGGATTGAGTAGATTTGCAGTTTGGCGGTTTAAAATTTTATAAATTTTCAACATAATTCAACTTGTGCACTTCCTCAAAAAAAAAAAGAGAAGAAAGTATTACAATCAACTAATTAAAAAAAATATTACAATCACTGCATACCTCATCCAAAGCAAGAAAGTTTGAAACATTAGAATATCACAATCACTGCATGTCTCATTCACATACTACAATCACAGCATGTCTCATCCACATAAAGTATTACAATCTGTGGTTCTTAAAATATAAAAACAATTCAAACCACCAAAACGATGAACAGAGCAGTAGTAGAGATTGTATGTCTCTGTATTGTTATATCTATATCTGTTTTTTAAAACAAAAACCAACCAGTACATATCATATTTTCTATTTATTATTTTTAGAGATAGATTTAAAAACTAAAAAATATAGATAAATAATACGTTTATTTTTTCAATTCAAAAAAGATATTTAAGTTGAAAACTTTTTTTTCAACAAAATATTTTAACTCTTTTTTAATTGAAAATACAAACAAAATATTTAAACAAATTGAAAACATAAAGTCCTATAAATGATTAGGGGTGCTCGCGGTTTGGTGGTTCGGTTGCGGCCAAAAGAATCTCAAATCCTCCATCCGTTCGCCAGATTAGCGGATTGGAGAAAATCAATCTGCAACCGTCCGCTCGTCATTACGCATCCGTCCAAAATGCGGCGGATCGGTTCGGTTCGGTCGGTTTTGACGGATCGGTATATCCGTTGCTCACCCCTAAGATTAGTAATCTCTCATGATGGTATTAGAAAAACAATCCTGGTGATTCTACTTACACCACAATTTTACCTCTTTACACTCTCCATATGAGTTTTTTTTTTCCTCTCAATTTTATCCACTTGTGAAATTACCTTTAAGGATAAAACACTAAAATTAAATATATTTTGTTAACTCCTTACACCCCTTGATCTTTAATCCCTACTCCTTTTTTCCTTTCTTTATTTTTCTTTTCTCTTACACATCTTTTTTCAGAGAATTATAGTATTTTGATCATTAAAGAAAACAATGGATGAAGAAACGGTGGCGAAGAACCATCAAAAAATTGAATTTGTGAGTTTTTTTTAAAATTTATTTGGTAGGTTTTTATTTTGTTTTTCTAGATTGGTGTTCGACTTTCGTTCGGTGGCTCGAAATCGAACAAAATAAAATAGTTCGGCATCACATTGCCAAACAAAAAATATAAGTTTGGTAACCAACTACCAAATAAAATATACATTTGCGGTAACCCCAAACCGAATTTTTTAAATTTGTTCGGCTGCTCATTACCATGAATTTTGAGTTTCATTTTTTTATTTTTTTGTCTGGAATGATTATACTTATACTCATTGCAAGAACGCAAGTACTGCAATATTAGTAGACTCTAATCATGAATTCATTATAGATGAGGTTTGTTAAGTTTTTTTTTTTTTTTTTATGAATACGATTCTTTCTTATTTTTAATTTGTATTGAGTTTTATTATAATTTGATGTATAAATGTATTTATTATTTTTAGATTTTTAGTAGTCGTGAAGCATTAATTAAATGGGCTTCTGACGTTGAGAAGAAGATTGGATTTATCATTGTTATAAAGATATCAGATGCGGAAGGCAATGGTAGAAAATTAGGACTTACACTTGCTTGTAAAAAAAGTGGTTATTATAGAAACAACAGGAAGATCAAGGGAAAACAATTGAGTTTGACATGTTCTAAAAAGTGTGGATGCCTATTTCTATTAAGGGGGGAAAATTACCTACAAATTACCAAAACGAATTGTGATAATATGTTTGATTGATGGATGCAAACAATGACAGATTTTATGAATACTTTATGGATATTCGTACACTTAATGTTTTTATGAATAATTTTATGGATACTTTTTATGTATGATTTTATGGATGCGTGTTTGATTTATGAATTTTTTTATGGATGCTTCAAGGAAAAAGTAAATCTTTCAATGTACAGTGATGGGGGCCTAGACAACGCTATTGTAATTTGGCAATATGACACTAGAGTAATATTATTTGTATAACAATGTATCACTGAAAATGCACTTTACAAATGGCCCAAATTAATTTATTGTTATCATCTAATTGGACGGCAACATGATGTTGGAAAAAAAATATTGTTCGGTAATATGGCACTGGCGTAATTCAAATTAATTAGTATTGTATTACCAAACAGGCCCACCACAAAATTAAAAAATCATTGTTTGGAAGAAAGTGTCTCTGGGTTGTTTGGGGTGTCTTAAATAAGTGCACTTTTTGTCTTTTTGGACTAAAAAATTGAGGAAAAAAATATGGATGTTTGAGTTAACTTTTTGACTTTTTATGGAAAAATGTGTACTAAAAAATTGTATAAATTAGTGTGTAGGGAAAAATTAGGATTAGGAGTTGTGCAACCGCAATTTTTGACTTTTGGTGAATAGTGATAACTTTTTAACTTTTTGAGTAATTTTTTGGCTTTTTGACTTTTTTTTAACTTGCCAAACTTGGTATAGCAATTGAGAGGATAATTTTTGTGAAAAATTGGGCCGAGCTAGGAGATGATCATTATGGCCCATAGTACGAAGGCTGGGTAAAAAGGCCGTAAAATTACTCCAGCCCAGGAAAGGTTAAAAATTACTCCGGCCCGGGAGAAATGTAAAGTTACTCCGGTCCGGAAGTGATTTGGAGTTAGGCCGGTCTCAGAGTTAGTCTGGTCATGGCATATTGTGGTTAGAACGGTCAGAACCTTGCTACTCGGTAGCTCGGTCTAAACACACCATGGTTTGTACATGAGAGCACCGAGATAAGGAGGAGTAAAAGGAAAAACCGAACTAAGAATAGTTCGGCCTACTCTGCGGCTCAGCATAGCCATGATTACTTCGGTCATGTTAGAGTTCGGCCATGGTAAAAACCATCTCACTTGGTTTAAGCAGTGAGGGGGGTGTTAAAGGATAAGCATTATCTTTCAGGAGTATGAATCCTAGGAGGACTCTGCATGGAGGAGTAGAAGTCCTACTAGCATTATGCCACACGAAACCTATAAAGCTCATAAACATCACCTTTGGAGAGGTAACACACAATTTTGCTTTCTGAATACACAGAGTATTTGTCTATTTGTCAAGCTTGCTGACTTAGGCATCGGAGAGGTTTCCGGCACACACCCGCCGGCTAGCTCACGTTTGTGTTTTCAGGTGATAAAGTGACGTCGTACGGAGGAGCGCAGACTTGATCAACAGGATTATACGAGAAGGTTTATTTCTTTTCCGTACAATTGGCGCCGTCTGTGGGAAAAACAGACAGAACAAAACGTCTTGATTAAGCTTCTCCTCTTTAGAAAACAATGGCGCACAATGAAGATTTACCACAGTCCGCCATCGACGGGCAAACACCAGATAGGGGTACAAGGCGTGAAGGATTACCTTCTATCCCTCCCATGGCAGACTTGGAGCCCCAACGACACAACTCCATGAGAGATACTCGGGGGAGGCGGAATCACAGCCTCCATCACTCTCATTCACAAAGTCCTGACAGACAAAGGCGGAGAATTGATCCTCAAGTTCTGGAGGACCGCGTGAAAGAGCAAGACGAATTAATAAGAAGATGGCGGCGGACATGGAGGCCTTGAAGCGCCAGATGAGGAAAAAAGAAGTGGCGACAGGAGAGGGGCGCAAAAACAAGACGCCCCCTCGCCACTCAGAAAATCGTAGTAGGAATACCACACCCTCGCAAGGAGAAAGTAGAAGCCTCAGGATAGGCGATACTCAATCCAGGTCTTCCAAAACTCGTTACTCTAGGTCTGAGAGGACGAGATCTGAAAGATCATACACTGAATGAAGCACATATTGGCCCTCACATACGCACCAAACCAGATCTAGACCGACAGAGTTACCCAGATCATCCGACTTACGAACCGTGCTCGAAGAAAAAGCACGATGCAAGGAGGATGCCAAGGCACGAGATCCACACAGAATTTCTGCCTTACAGCGGTTGGCTCCTCGGACGCATGGAAGCGTCGAGGTTGAAATGCCAATACCGCGCCCTGCCTACGAACCAACGGACAAAGCCTTGGCAAGACTACAGACTTCACCGTTTGTTCCAGTGATCGAAAACGCGCCCCTACCAACAGGCTTCGTTCAGCCCAAATTCACTACATATAAAGGGAAAACGGACCCGTATTCGCACTTGAGCCACTTTCGCCAAGTCATGGCCGTATACAGGCGAAACGAGGCCTTAATGTGCATACTCTTCCCATCAAGCCTTGGTGACTTAGGCTTGACTTGGTTCGAGAAACTTCCAAAGGGCAACATAGCCTCTTGGGCGCAATTGGCAGAGGCGTTCGTAACAAGGTTCCGAACGAACACTAAAACCCCGGTGGAGATTGACCAATTGCTCTCCATCGACATGGGCGATAAAGAGACCCTAAGATCCTACAATAGTCGCTACTGGGAGACATTCAACC